>JAFELO010001670.1:4455-16639 GCA_017140195.1 Eumaeus atala
ATTCCAGAGCTCAGAAACCATGCAAGTTTACTACATGTGGATTTTCAGATGTTAATCTCAACGGCTTTGCTATGGTGAGTTAAATATAGCGGCAACACCAGACAGACCAGACTTGAGGCTCTTAAGCCTCAAGTAATGATTCATCGGTCATAAAACCTTTTTTCTTTCTCATTTTTAAACTTCAGGAAGAGGTAGTGCAATGCATAGTGCTTGACTCTGCATCCTCCTCCTATGCAACGGAATTGGGCCGTCAGGACCGGGGAGATACCTGTCGCTTACATACTACCGCCGTGTGGTGACATCTTCAGTGTCGCGTGTTGTGCGGTTTGTGAGTAGCCGGTGGCCCATTGGGAGAGGGGAGGAAAGGAAGGCAATGCATCGCCATAGTAATTATGTGGATATTCCTAAACGTCAGTAGTTGTAAAAAGGCTCCGATTTCTCGATTCCCCCCTACTCTATAAAAAACTTTCAGCTTAAAATTTAAAGAATGTGGACTTTTAAATTTTCGACATCTTTGTATATTGCAGATTTTAAGTTCTTCAGCGTCATACTTCGCAATACTTAGAACTCTGTACTTAAAGTGAAATACTCTAAGTATATACTGCACAAAAAATATAAAGATGTATTAAGTAGTCTACCTAGTAACGTATACTCACAAAATAATGTTACATAGTTACAACAAATAATTATTATAAGGGACCATTTTTCATCTCACATTATATTTGATTTATTTATGTTAACGCACGAAAACGTTGGGAAGAAATATGAAATTTTGTCTGTACTCTTAACAAGGATTTACATATTATAGTGGTTTAACATCACCTTTAACATCCAGCTCTTGTATTAGTTCATAGACTGCATGTACAACAGGAGATGTATAAATTATAATTCTATGCAAATAAGTAAACTCCAATTGTAATGCAGAACGTTTTAAGCAAGACAAAGCTACACATGACACGAATTCATCATCACCTCACGATGGTTGACGTGCACTGCTGGACGTAGACCTCCACAATAGGGCGCCACAGGTCACGGTACGAGCCATTCGCATCCAGTATTGTCACTTATCCACGACTTGTAAGTTACATTACAATATATTGTATTAAGCTGAATTGTCGTTTTAATTTTACGATTCTACATGACTAGCACGCTGACTGATAGGAGAATCATATGAAGGGGTTAAACCGAATGAGTAAAAGGTACATGATTTGTAGTAAATTTTCAAGCCAAGGAAGGCACTCAGAGTCTTTTGGTTTGGTTATCACTTGAGTACTTATGAAAATCTTCCTTACCGTGTATATCAGAGAGTTCAAAGTGTCATAATTGTGGGCGTGGAAATGATATTCATAACAAACAACGAAGTAAGCGGATCATAAGGCATATGAAGGAAACGAACAGCTAGACACTGTGTAATCAATGTACTGCTCAATGCTGTCGGAAGCACCCTGTGCATCTACATCGGTGACTAATACAAAGTGTGACAAAGATGTCACTTTACGGCGGCATCATTTAGGAGGAAGTAGTGCTATGCTGCATGAGAGGAGTAAGTGCCATCCATAGCGCATGACAGTACATCCTCCTATGCAACGGAATTGGGCCGGCACGACCGGCGAGGTACCTCTCGCTAACATAATATCGCCGTAAAGTGATATCTTCAGTGTGTTGTGTCATGTGGTTTTTGAGTAGCCGGTGGCCCATTGGGAAGAGGAAGGAGGGCAACGCATCGGAATAGTAATTATATGGATGTTCATGGGCACCGGCAGCCGTGATAAGGCTCCGATTTCTCGTTTGCCCCTGTATTCTATAAAAAAAACATGTGCCTCCACTCAATTTCGCTGCGGTGCAGCTACCCTTTACTAAACTTACTAGTGCTACAAAGATTCTTAATATAGAACTAGAAGTACAAGTTTTCCAAACGCAGCCTTTACTATGTTAAGTTGAATAAGAATAACATCATTGTTACCTTCATTATTCATAAGAGATACCGTCATGAATGCTAACACGTCTACATTACAATTAACCTAAAATCATAATATTTGACAATCTGTAAGTACAGTACAAATAAAAATAAATTGAAATCGATAAATAAATATATTACTGAAAAAAAAAAACGTTTTTTTTACATCTGATGGGCTTGATTTTGATTGGTCATTGTCTCAGACGATAGTAAGTGAAGACATGGCCGAAGATGGAGCACGCTTGTCTCCTAAGGTTACCTATTCACTCTCTCCACTGAGGTACAACTCCTTCTTCTAAACTCGCTTGTCAAGGATACACACATTACAGATGCCATTGAGCTAGGGTAAAGTTCCGGAGTTCTTTTAAAATTTAGAAGCCAAGTTACGTCTTGAAAAGAGACCTTAGGTCTTATTAACAAGTTACACAGTGTTTGTCCATAAGTCAGTAGAACTATTCATATCAAATGATTAGTTCTACTGACTGTAACCCTTTTTTTGGAGGGACTTACTACTGTGGACAATGCATTTGCCATAACAGTTCATCGGACTAGGGAAGACTTTTGGGTATTAGTTTAGGAAGACGAAAGGGGGGGATTGACCCCTCTCTTTTCCCGCAGATAGGACTGGGTTGAGATACTAATCTATATCAAAATATTTGTGTGCTAACATAAAAGTCAGCGTCCGCCGCGTTCTCTTTACGCAGTTTACAGTACCACCAATTTTTTTGTTCAGTAGACGAAATAGCAACTACAGCTGCCGCTAGTAGCTACAGCTAGCTAGGATAAGATCTCACGATATTTGCGATCCAGTCTATGTAGCTCGCCCATGGTGTGTGCTTATTGTGTTTGGCTGTTAGTCGCATCAGCGGCAGTTGGCGATCTGTATAACTAACCGTTAACCGTCTCGTGGATTTTGAAATAAAACCGTGAACTGCACGGGTTAGGAGAAAATCTTATTATGATCTTAAATGAGTTCTTAGCCGAAACGTCAGACTAGCGACGTAGCTGCTGGACAGATAACTTGGTGGTACCCTACACTTCTTTTACACCTTTTTCGCAACCTCTTCGAGGACTGTCCGGCTGCCTCTAAACAGTCCCCACGACGTCATGTCTACACAGATCATAGGGGTACTATTATTGTTGGAGGCGCAAGATATAGCGCCTCCTTCGCGCCCCCTTTCTTCGTCTCGGGGGGAGGCCTCACCTGCGGCCTTCGATGTCACCCGGGCGTTCGTCAGTGGAAGGTGAGGGGTTTGCGCCTTCAGCGCGTCCATTCCTCAAGGAAGCTGGGTCCTCCGAGGTTGGGGTGGAAGGGTTTGTACGCCTGGACCGGCTCGACGTAGTGTTTATAATATTGGTACTGGCATGTTTATCCGTTAGCGTTGGCCCTATTGGCTTTTTACTGCGGGTGCGTGTCTTTGTTTGTATGTCCTTCATCGGACTTAACTACTACTCTCTACTACATATCTCCTGTACACCTACAATACGAATGGGCTTTATACAGATCTGTGCCGACTTGCCATGAGTTTGGAGTCAGAACTGAGATTACTAGAGTGGCTATGTAAATCAACTCTTATCATTATAACCAAGACGGAATATAGCTTCTGTTTATTTCTTTTTTGATCACAAAATTTTTGTTTCAAGTTAACAAGTTTATTACAGTGTCGTTTTGAAATCTGCACATACTGGGAGTGAAATGTGGTGAAATTATTACAATGCAAATGTTGAACATCTGTGTGAAATAAATGAGGAAACGCCTATACGTTTTTATGCGAGCAAATAAATTTATAGTCGAAGTTTCCCGCCAATACAACGCCCACACTAAATGTAAAAATGTTTTCGCGTGATCCGTAAAATTAACAGCACTTGATAAATTTAAATAAATTGTCTATAACGCACAATTCAGATTTTCAGCAAAATGATTTTCATGTCATGCATAAATGTATGAAATAAAGTACAAACACAAATTTGTTTATTGTTTTTCCGGTGATAGTATATTCAAATTTTGCCGTTTTCGTATTTATTCCTATATCTGCACTGTAAGTTCTTACTTCATGCCAAACCTTGTAAGTCTAAATCAACCGTACTCTATAAGTTTTAGTTTTTGTGCCATCCAATAGAAAATATGCACGAAAACGGCTGTATATTTTAATTGCATTGACTTAGTAGACTTTTTGGGTCTACAAGACATTGTCGACCTCAGAATTTGAAGTAAATTTAAGCTTGATCCTTCCACGCGTTTCTGACAAAAGGTATTGACAGACGACAGACAGACGTACAGCAAAGTGATCCTGTACGGGATCCCTGTTTTCCTTTTTAAGTACGGAACCCTAAAACCGTTTTCAAAGACACGTATTACACGTCGTACATATATTTGATCTGTATAGGATTTTTGAGTCCACATATTTGATCATGTCAATCTCCAATTCATATTCTAGAAGCCATTGCTTAGATCAATTTACTTGTAGTTATTTTAAAGTTGATATGAATAATTAGAGTTTCCGAAAGGGCAGCGGCATGGAAGATTTTAATTCCTACCCAGGAATTATAACAGTAATATGCCTAGTATGTATGTGAGTTGTATAATTTACACGTTCATCTTTGGCAAAGCTGACCTCTCCCTAACTTCTAGTCTCTTCCAGGACCTTGCACCTCGTTGACGTACATTGGATTCTTAGCACATTCGCAATTCTATTTCTGTAGCACATACATCACAAACACTCTCTTGGGATAAGAAGTGTTAGACAAAGCCGTTTATTAGCTGAGAGACATTAGCTGAATAGTAAAAGTATTATGCTTGTAAACATATATGGCTTACTATTGCTGAGTGTTACTAGATGATAAGTGAAGAAATGTTGTAGTCGCAAAATAAATATTTAGACTATCAGAAATTTGAATAAGAAACTAGTGAATAAGCTCTGTTACATTATGACTAAATACTATATTGTCTATTATTATTGTTCCTTAGTTACTAGCTTCTAATAATAATAACTGTAACTAAACGTTGTGGCGTTTGTCATAATGAATTTGTAGGCCAACAGCGAATTCTATAAAAACTTTTTAAATATCTTTTGACTGTTAAATTGCATTAGTGCAGTTTGTCCGGTTGACAGTTTGTCGATAATTATTTTATTTTATTTTTATTTTCAGTAATAGTGTCTCACACTTGTTTCAAATAATTGTTATTCTGCTTAATATTATCCTTTGTTTATTCATCTGTAAATCTACACACACACTCACACACAAACACACACACAAATACCCATATACAGCGTAAACTAGTCAAGATGAGGCCACCTAATTTGATGAGACACCACAACCACTCGCACAAAACCAGCTTTAGCTATGATTATGATGAATTACCGTTAATTGGAAGCACTATGTCTATCTAAAGACGCAGGTGTACATGGTTTGTTCCAACGTCATAATGAACATAAATGACAAATTGATCGTAAATCTGATTAAATACAGGGATAAAAAATCCTGTGTTTGAGTTCTTACTGTTAATATTTTTGTTATAGCTCGTTGCGTAGTAGACGGCGTTCCCATCCGATGCAGGATTTAACAAGGTTTCTTCCTGGCACCTCGAATGAAGCAGTTGAAAAAAGGCATATAACACTGAAGAACCATGTCTGCTTTAAACGTGCCGAATATATGATTATAAATATCAATATTCTCGACTGTCACAAATAAGGGTGTGTAAATTATAATAAAACTAATTAAATAAGCCGCGAAGCACTTGCTTATTTAATTGTTTTAATTAGGCCAACGTTTCAGATAAATCCGTAAAAATACGCGTAGTTTTATTGTAATGAGTAACATTCGAGTAAACATATTATGTTGTAAGAAACCTAATGTTAATATTCTAATTACAGGTCCTTGTAGTAATCGACTAAAATGTAAGGAATACTGCGTATCATTTTTACTCTTTGTGTATTGTGATGTATGTGGTGTGTATGAACAAGACTTTACGTCCCACATTCTAAAAATAATAGATCAGTGCAAGAAGAACGTCTGTCAGGAATGTCCGCCAAATGACAAATGGAGTGTTCTAAAATAGATAATTAATTTGAGCACGTCGCTTACCGTGAATATAATCCTATCGCAAGTCTGAAAATGTTACCACAAATATTTAAACGAATTCGGCTACGTTTTTATTCATGAAAAATTAAGCTCCAATACGTGGCATCTTGGCACACCGTACGCTATTAATCAGCTTCTAATATCAAATAAATCGGACAGCTTAATAAATAAATGTCAATGATAATAATGTAATATTAAATTAAACCAGGTGAAAATAGAATCCGACTGCAAAAAATAAATAAATAATAGCACGCATTGAATCTTCGGCATGCAGCAAGGAACAACGAGTTCTACTTATACATATACTTACATACGTATATATGCACATAAAACACAATCCTTCGCCTTATTATGCATATGTATATCTTTTCTTTTTCTCCTTTCTCATGTATCTGAAGTCTATATAACATAGAGACGTGTTTGGAGCTTTATATATGTATAGTCCTTATTGTTTGCTTCATAGTTACACGTAGGTTTCACAAAGGTAACCCGCCTTTGTCAATACAATAATGGCATATGTATTATATCTAAACGTACCATTAGCTATAGTTCACAAGAAAAACTATTAATTGTATTTATAACTATCTATTAAATGCACGTAATTGTAAAAATATTATTATTATTTTGAATAGCCTTCCGTGTCCCACCGCTGGGCTAAGGCCTCTCTACTTCCCACCATTGTTCAAGCCTTGTCGTGGTGGTGGGGCTCAGTAGCCTGTAGTTATCCGAGACACGTTGGGCGAAGACAATTGCACCAAGGAGGTGGTTGCTCTTTGTACCTCTCTTATAAGAAGAGGGGACTAAAGAGCAGGAGGAGAAGGCGCTCTTTGTCCCCCTATTATAAGAAGAGGGGACATAAGAGCTCAATGAGGAGGCGCTGTTGCGCACGGGGTGAGGATGGGAACCTCACCACGTTGCACTGTCCCAAAGTAGGTGTGTAGGTGGAGTCGGTCCCTTAGAAGACTGGGTAGCCGTCGAGGTGTCCTGATGATTTGTTGTTCCAGGGCACCTCACCAAAGGCGGCACTGATGGTACTCGTAGTGGTTTTGTGGGTATTCAGCACTATAGTCTACCGCGAGCCCCTCACACCACTGGACCCCACACAGAGCCAGTCAAGGCGCGCAAATGCGATTCCCCGCGTTAAGAAAAAAAAAAACAGACTCAGCCCTAAAAAAAGTGACCGCTCGGATCAATCGAACTACCGAAATATTTCGATAACCCCTTTGTTCTCCAAAATTATGGAAACACCATAATTAACTGCCAGGTCCTGCGTCATTTAGAGAAACACCAAATAATTTGCAACCGATAATATGGTTTCCGTCGGGGACGCTCGGCTGGTGACCTATTCACCTACTTAACGCACCGATGGGCGGAGTCAGTTGAGACCAAGGGGGGAGGCACTGGCCGTTAGTCTGGATATAGCGAAGGCGTTTTGATAGGGTTTGGCATGAAGCGCTCCTTTCGAAGCTTCCATCTTACGGTCTGCCTGGGAAACTATGCGACTGGATTACTAGTTTTTCATCAAGGTTGTTATTGACGGTGCATGCTCGGACCTCAAATCTGCCAATGCTGGTGTTCCACAAGGGTATGTTCTGTCTCCCACGCTGTTTCTTCTGCACATCAATGATATGCTACAAACCAGCGGCATTCATTGTTACGCAGATGACAGTACTGGTGATGCACTTATACACTGGCCGCACCAATATTTACCGGGAAAACGTCACCAAGTATCGGAACCAAATTGCGACTGACGTTTAGTCCAATTTAACGCCAAAAAGACACAACTATGCGTGTTTACCGTTAAAAAAACCCCTTCTCCGTATCAACTCGCTTCGAAAAAAGCCCCCTAATGGCCTCAACTAGTATCTGGATTCTGGGAGTCGACGTATCGATCAACTTTCAATTCCGCGGTCATTTGGAGGCGAAGGCTAAATTAGCCGCCAAGAAGCTGGGTGTGCTCAATAGGGCGAAGTAGTACTTCACGCCACATAATCGGCTGCAATTATACAAGGCGCAGGTCTGACCGCATATGGACTTCTGCTATCATATTTGGGCTAGTGCCCCCAACTATCAACTCGCCTCATTTGACCGTATTCTACGTAGAGAGACTCAAATCGTTGACGACCAGGTTGTTTCCGTGCAGCTTGTTCGTTTGGCATTACGACGAGATGTTGGCTCGCTCTGCATCTTCTACCACATCCACAACGGCGAGTGTTCCGAGGAGTTGTTAAGATTAAATACCAGCAGCGGAATTCCAGTCTCGGACATCACGGCAGAACTCTAAGTTCTACCGTCAACACCTTGACGCCCGAAAGTGTACAAGTGTGCGTTTCCATCGCAATTTCGTACCGCGCACAACTTCGATGTGGAACCAGCTGCCACCGTCGGTATTCCCAAACTGATAAGAAAAGAGCTTACCTCATCTTAAAGGAGGGCAACGCGCCTGCATAACCTCGGGTCGTGCAGATGTCTATGGGCGGCGGTTGTCACCTACCACCTGCTCGTTTGCCCCCTATCCTATTAAAAAAGGAGGTACACAGTAGACCGCTAGCTGTTCAGAAGCTGATATCTGCTGATAATAGGTAGGCAGCAATCGTTATCTATACATATAATTAAACTGTCCCCAAGTCCCCTCTTCTTTCTGTATGTGACCGGTTTTCTCAAAATCTACTGAATTTATTATTATGATGTTCTCACCAAAGGATAGAATAGTGCCCAAGAGGATGATTCAGCGTATTATTTTGTAAAGGTAACAATCCGGCCCCTGGTATTCACGTGTAAATCCGGATTGCTACTTAATACTAAGTTTTTAATTGTACATTGGGTGATTGGTCTAACAAGACTGACAGAGCTACTCTTAATTTATTTATGGTTCATATCATACAAATGATTAATCACTTAATTTATATTATGACGTACGTATACAGTCTATAAAAACAAGATAATCGTTGAGTAATTTACATAACAGGTTTTAGTCGTTCAGATATCACAAGTGTCACCATCATAAAATATAGAGGTAATTTATACTGTTTTTATATAAGTACTAGCATCACGCGGTTTCTCCCGTATCTCTAGTCATATTAGTTGTAGCGTCAATGGTAAATAGCCTATAGCCTTTCCTGATACACGAATTACTTAACAAAATAATAATTAATCATAATAGTTCCTGCGTTTAGCGCGTTCAGATAAACGAACTTTTCAGCTTTATATTATTAGTTGGTACGAGTATATATCATCTTGATTTACTAAGCGGATTCTTTAGATTTGGTATTCTGGGTGGGCCGTTATATTACTATTGTTTATTGCTTAATTTCAGATATTGGGTCTGTATAATGATCACTCGTGCTCGTCTTAGCGGCTAAGTTTAAATTGTGGGTTCGCAACGCGCCCATGTCATAGAAGATACCCACAATAAACTCTACTGGGTACCTATCATTCTTTTGGTTGTGATCATTCCTTCACAAAGGTAATTAAATTTAGAGTAATTCATTTCATTACATCTTTATCATTTATAAAATCCTTTACATTATAACAGGATTTTGACACGAGTTTCTCTTTAACGATAGCTTTGAATTTATTAATTGACTAATCTGCTATATTACTAGGAAGTTTGCTATAAAATCGTATAGCCCGAAATTGAATCGTAAATTACCCGTAAATTAATTATTAATTTATTAATTTCGTGGAGCCTTGAGGAGGGCACAGCGAGTTTATTCTTATTTCTAGTATTGATATTATATAGATCACATTTCTTTTTGAGTTTTTCTATATTTTTATGTACATACATAAGATTTTCAAATATATGTAGGCCATCATCACCATCTTCATTAAAAGCTCTTATCGGTTCACTGCTGGACACAGGCCTCTCTCAATGAACACCAAGACGACCGATCTCCTGCTACTCGCATCCAACCCGGACCGGCTACTACATGGAAACCGTCTTCCCACCTGGTGAATGGTCGACCAACACTTCGCTTTCTTAAACGCGGCCTCATCCCCTGAACCTTACTGGGCCATCCGCCATCTTTTCTTATGAGTGTGTGACCAGCCCATTAACCCTTCAGCGAGCCTATTCGTCGCGTGTTATCGGATACTTTAGTTCTCTGCCTTATGACTTCGTTACGGATTCTATCGGACAGAGAAACACCTAACATATTACGTTCAATTAGCCCGTTGAGCTACCGCAAATTTGTCGACGAGTCCTAACCATGTTTCGACCTCGCAATGTAATGCAATATCATAGTTTTTGCAGTTTTAAATTTACCCTTAAGCGACTCCATTGGGCTCATATTATATATTGCACGAACAGACCTTCTCTGCAGAACAAAAATTTAATCAATATTAGCAGCATTACCCCATAATAGAATTCCATAACACATAATGCTGTGTAAGTAACTGAAATAAAAGTTTTAAATTTAAGTTTTCTGTCGAATTTCTTTAACTGCGAAAGCTGCAGATGAAAATCTGTTAGATAAACTATCTATGTGGGGGCCCCATTGTAACTTCTAATCTAAAGTTATTCCTAGAAACACCGTTGTATTTTCTAGCACTATCTCTTCGCTGTTAAGACGTATTTCACAGTGTTAAGACGTAGATTTAACATTTAGCAAAATGAACTTAATACATTATTTAGACTTTTTCTTCTTTTTATAATAAATTATTGGCATTTAACCATCCTACTAGTCTAGAGAGAGCATTGTTTACATCATCAATGGCGTAATGACGCCTATTTGTTTCGAAAATATTTTTTGTGTCATCTGCAAACAATAGTATCCCATGCTTATCATTAACAAGATTAGGTAAGTCTTTGATATATACAAGGAATAGGAATGGTCCTGTAAGAGATCCTTGTGGGATCTCCATTTTAAGAAATTATCCCGAAGAAAATTTCCCATTCACATCTACCCTTTGAAATCTACTACCTTTAATTCCAATGTGATGTAGTTTCCCGACCAATGTCTCATACTGCACACAATCAAATACCTTGTATAAGCCACAGATAACACCTAGGGCATCACAGGCCTCAAAAATGTTCTGTGTTAGTGCTGCACCCGCATCAGTTGTAGAACGACCGCATGTGAATCCAAACTGATTGTTATGTAATAATTTATTGCCGTAAAAATGATGCATTCGTTGGCTTAAAATAAGTTTTTGGTTAGTTTTAAGATATAATAAAAAAAGATAAACAATCGATAAATATTCGCAGAACCAAATTCTATGCGGATGCATTGCCTTCTTTAGCTCTTTAAATGATATATTAGGTATGTAGTTTTAAAATTCTATATCTATAAGTATACAAAAAAAAGCTAAGCTCCGTGGCTTCAAGCGCATATAATATGGGATATAAGAATCATTTCCAAAGTTTCCTTTAGATTGAATGTAATGTTAAGTCATGTTGGTTCGTTTAGTTCTTCCCAGTAGTAGAAGGAATTTTTGCTCTTTTGTTAAACTAGGCGCTTTAAGAAAAACAATTTTATTGCAACAAAGCTACTTGACTGACTTTTCGCGGGCTCTAGAAGAATTTACTAATGTATGTACTAAAAAAATGGTAGGACACTTCTAACGCTTTAAATACGGAAGGTTTTGTTTGTTTGTTACTATTTCACATGAAAATTACTGAACTACGAATTTGGTTGAAATATGGCAGATATAAATTATAATCAAGAGTAAAATAAAAATATCATTCACACCGAGAAGACAATATTTGCTTTCGTACAGATTTTAGGGGGTGTAAATGCAGGCACAGCTAGTAGTTGCATATTATTTTAAGCATCAGCTTGTTGCATCGAACAGCTTGAATTATTTTAAAGATTATTTTCTGTGTCGTATTGACGAATACGGCTTAACTAAAGGATAAATTGGATTTTAACATTTCATTGCTGTACATCACAAATGTCATCGGTGAACTGTATAACTATTAACTATTGCTCCACATATAACTATTAACTACTGCTCCACATATAAAAGTGAATGTTTGTATATTTTTTAAGTGAGAGGTAGGTGTCATGTTGCTCAGGAGGAGGTAGTGCCGTGCATAGTTCATGACACTTCATCCACCTATGCAACGGAATTGGGCTGGCACGACCACGCTCCACGATACCTGTCGCTCACTTGATGCCTTCGTAAAGTGACATCGACGAAGTC
>JAFELO010001670.1:17200-30943 GCA_017140195.1 Eumaeus atala
ACATATAAAAGTGAATGTTTGTATATTTTTTAAGTGAGAGGTAGGTGTCATGTTGCTCAGGAGGAGGTAGTGCCGTGCATGGTTCATGACACTTCATCCACCTATGCAACGGAATTGGGCTGGCACGACCATACACGATACCTCTCGCTCACTTGATGCCTTCGTAAAGTGACATCGACGAAGTCGCGTGTCGTGGGGTTTGTGAGTAGCCGGTGGTAGTCATTGAAAGGCTCCGATTTCTCGTTTGTCCCCCTATACCACTGAATAGCTACTGAAAATAATAAAAACTATATTGTGCCGATTATTAATAAAATTGGTGTGTGTATACATATGTGTGTTTGCGGGCCTGTGTGTCTGTGTGTATGTGTGTGTGAGCCTGCCTGTTTCTCTCTCTCTCTCTCTCTCTCTCTGTGTGTGTGTGCGCGTGTGTGTGCGCGTGTGTGTGCGCGTGTGTGTGCGCGTGTGTGTGCGCGTGTGTGTGCCCGTGTGTGTGCGCGATGTGTGTGTGTGTGTGTGTGTGTGTGTAATTTTGAACGGAGGTTTGTTTAATATATTTCTTAAATTTACTTTAGTTGGCGCAGGAACGCGCGCTGGGTACAGCTAGTTGCTTAAAAATTAACAAATTGGGTGTCACAACTTTAATACTTAATTATTATATCCTTCGTCGTCAAAGTAGCTTCTAATTCATTTATCTAAGCTTGTATATTTGATGGAATCAGCTGGCCCTTTTAGTAATTCTGAACCCATACTACTTAGTGATTTTCAAGAAAAATACTTATTCATTTCTGAAAGGGCGGTGACGTATTCGCGAGATGTCTGGTATCACGTGATCGTAAGTATTCACAGACATCTATAGTGTTTGAATACTTAAGTACAGTAATTAAGTATCAAGGACATACACAGTGGATCCCTTGTTAGTCAGAAGTTGATAATCTGCGGTCGGCAGTACCAAGTGTCGACTGTCGGCAGTCGATATCCAACAGTTGATAATAAGTAGGCAGCAATCCCTATCTATATATATAATTAAACCGTCCCTAAGTCCCCTCATCTTTCTGTATGTGATCGATTTTCTCAATACATACTGAATTTATTTTTATGATGTTTTTACCAACGGATAGAATAATTCCGAGGAAAGGTTTCTGCGTATTATTTTGTTAAGGCGAATAACAAATGAATAACAAGTGGATAACAGGGGCCGGATTGTCATCCGGCCCCTGTTATCCACTTGCGAGTCCGGGACGGATCTCTACTTAATGTTAAGTTTTTAATTATACATTGGCTGACTGGTCTAACAACACTGTCAGTGCTATGCTTAACTTATTTATTGTTCATACAATATAAATGATTATTTACTTAACTTATTTTATGACGTGCGTCGAGTATAACCTTGGAAATCACATTTACATAACAAGTTTCAATCGTTCAGATATCACAACTGTGACCATCATAAAATATAGAGGTAATTCATACTGTTTTCTATATTAGCATCACGCGGCGTCACTCGCAACTTCAGTCATATTAGTCGTAGCGTCATGGTATATAGCGCATAGCCTTTCTTGATACACGCACTACTCAACACAATAATATTTTTTTCAGATTGGACCAGTAGTTCCTGAATTTAAAGCGTTAAAAAAATCATTTATATTAATACTAGCTATGGATCATCTAGATTTGCCAAACGGATTCGCTGGAATTGATATTCCATGGAACCGGTTTTAGATAATTATTGTTTTAGTCGGTGGACCGAGGAGATTTAATGACATAGCGAAGAACCGATTTTTTGTTCGTTGACCTGCTGCATACACAAAACATACATAAATGTTGTATTAGATACTTAGTTATAAAGATTTATATCTATAATTTTACAAAATACTACCTTAACTCCGTATATATCCCAAGGAATCATTTTTTTCTTTAGATTACAAGTAATATTTAAATCATGTTGGTTAGTTTAGTCCTTGCCAGTAGTACAATAAAATTTTGCTCTTTTGTTAAACTAGGCGCTTCAAGAATTCCTACTAATGTTATAAGGGCGAAAAATTTTGTCTGTTTGTGAATATTTCACGTAAAAACTACTGAGAAATGAATGCGGTTGAAATTTGAGAGACATAAATTATAATCCGGGTTATAATAGAAATGTGATTCGCATCGAAAATATGTTTGCTTTCGTTCAGATTTTAGCAGGTGAAAACGCAGGCACAGCTAGTGCTTACGTATTATTTTAAACTCAAGTTTGTTGTATCGTCCAGCATGGATTATTTTGAAAATTATTTTTTGTCGCTATTAATTAATATTACGGCAAATCTTTTATGATATTCAGCGCAGTTGATGATTGACAAGGTGTAAGTGCCACGGTGACCTACAAAGGACATCATTGCAGTACATCACAATATTATATCATAATCGCTCAACTGTAAAAATGCTTGTTTGTCCGTGTGTATTGTACTGATTATTATAAGAATTGGTATAAATACATTATGTATTTTTCAACGGAGAAGGTTTGTACAACATATTTCTTAAATTTACTTTAGTTATTGGCGTAGCAACGCGCGCTGGATATAGCAGGTTACAATAGATATAAAAGTAAACAAATTAGGTGTTTGCGACATCTAATTTGTTTAATACGTACAAAGAATTACGAGTAAGTCACAAGTTTATTATAATTTTATCTAATTTACACCTTAACTAACTAGAATAAGTTCGAAAACAGAACAAAAGTCTACCCAAACTTAACGTGGGGAGGCACTTGGCGAAGTCGATTTGTGTGGATTGTTTCTGTTGTATGGTTGATCAAAGTAAACTGTAAATCATGCTGTAAAATGACTTTACATTACCAGATACAAACTGTTATTTTTTGCTGTTGGCCAACTCACCGGTGTACGCCGCTCTTAACTGACCTAATTTACTTGCAACTTTATTAATTGAAAGGTTATTTATAAGAATAATCTCAACTTAACATATCACAACGTTCTCAATGTTAAGGTAGTTTTATGGAGTCTCCGTCAATATTACCGTTGTGTAAAATAAATATGTTTTAATAAATAAGATCATAAATATTTGTCTATTTTGACACCCTTATGAGATAATAACTACCCCGCCCATGGATATCTGCCCCCAATTCAATTTCAATAGAAATTAAAAAGAACTTGTTGTTTGCATGTTGAGATATTCCAGTTTTCAAGAAAGCATAACCTATATGTTGACTAGGCCTATTAGCTATATCTCTAACACGGTTCAAGCCTTGACGTAGCGGTGGGGCTCAGTAGCCTGGGGTGATCCGTGACATCTTGGGTGAAGCCCATGGAACCGAGGAGGTGGATGCTCTTTGTACCCCTCTTATAAGAAGAGGGGGCTAAAGAGCGGGGGAAGGAGGCGCTCTTTGTACTCATTTTGTAAGAAGAGGAGACGAAAGAGCAAAATAAAGGAGGCAACGCTATTGTGCACGGCGCAAGAGGCGAGGATGAGAAACTCACCCCATTGCACTGTCCCAATGTAGGCGGGGTTGTCCTGTTGTGCGGGGCAATCCTGTTGTAGGGGAAGTGTCGGTCCCTTAGGGGACTGAGTGCCTTTGGCGCCTCAACAAGGAAGGCGCCGAAGGCGTAGTAGTAGTCTATTAACTTAGGAATTTTTCTATGATTCCAAATATCACTGTATAAAATGTTCCAATATTTTGATGTACCTACGTCATATTGAACTAATATTTTGCGGCTTATGCCATCCTCACCAATAGCATTCGACGATATAGACAAGAATTTTTTTTACCCCGATCTCGGTAAATGAGTTAAGGGTTGTATGTCTGGAGTAGATCGTGTAGAAATATTGTCAAGGATCTGAGATTTAAGAATTGGATTAAGAGGAGCAACTGATAAAGAAAAATGGCGATTTAAAAACTCTTTATCGTTTAAATGAGTATTATCTGGATCGATGTTTTTACCAATACCGATAAATATCGTAAATTCAAGTATAATCTAGTCGTCTACTTTTTAAAAACTCGTAACACCGTATTCACGTCACCGTAATCAAGTCTTTTAAAATAAAGTACCAGTTGAATATAGATTTTTTTTTTATTATATTTTTATCAAGACCGACCGACATCAGTACTTTTCTATTACTTCCAGTGGAAGTAAAAGTACTGACGCGACATCTCCTACTTCGAAAATGTTTCAAGAAATTTCCACACTTTTCCGGGGTAACCTCTTTCAACGAACGTCTCTACACATCCGGCTACATCCGTTTCTTTTAATTTACCTTCCTATCGGCTTAGGATAGTCTGATTAAGGGTTGTTACTACCCCAGAAGACGCCTTAAAAATCGTGTTAGGGGAACAAAATTTTCAAACAGTTTATAAACAAAAGAATGAGAACCGATTTAATAATCGTAGTAATTTTAATAATAGAAGTATTTCACTGACATCATCATCACCATCGCCTAAACTTGAACTCAATAAACAATTTAGAGGCAACAGGTTTAATAATAACCAACAGAATAATCCATTTAGATTTCTTTGAAATTCGCCACAATTTATTTCTAATTTTAGAAATGCTAATAATATATTCAAACCACGTTCGACAACACACAATGACTCCGCGGACTCAGCATTTTGCGAATTCATACGGAAATCGGAACTCGGGTTCAAACGCCGATGTTACGAGGCTAATAGCGAACTCACGACGTGTTAATTGCATAAGTAACAATGGTCACAATAAATTTGAAGTGGAATAATTGAACAATAAGCAACTAAGTGTTAAAAAAAATTATATTCAAGCCTCCTCGAGAGGCAGGCCCTAAAAGTCAACTTTGATAAAATCCGTTCGTTGCCGTAAATAATGATACCCGATCTAAATGCTATTTTTATGATTGACACCGGTAGCTTGAGATCTCTTGTATGTGTACAAATTGCTACTAATTATTATAGCAAATTTTTTATAGTAGCGCCTTTTGAAGTTATAAATACTCACGCATCGAGTAAACATCATACATAGTAAACATAATCAAGTCATAACGCCGTTGCCTAAAATTTTCCGAAGTTCACAGTTTCATAAGTTGAGTTTATCGTGTTGATAGCCGATATAACGGCTTAATTTGTAGTGATTTATTAACTCAAATTGAGGCTAAAATCGACATAAAAAATAAACTTTTCATAACACAAAATGCTTGTATCTCTATAGTTATATCACCTCCTTTAAAGTTAACTTATATCTTGCCACCGCGAACTGAACAGAGAGTTGAACTTCCCACTAGTATAAAAAATGGGGAAGCTATTTTAGAATATAAGCAGTTCACAGATGGAGTTAGGATGCCTGCGGTCTTAGTCAATTGTATTGGAGTTTTTGCGTGTAGTGTCATTCGAAACTGTACTTCACAAGAAATATACTTTAACAATTACTAGCGCCTTTATAGTGTGTCCAATACTATCTTAATACTGACTGTAATTAATTATGTTAACGGAACAGGCAACACAGACCATACTTTGAGACAAAATTAAAAAAAAAAAAGAACTTAAGCCTGATCACATGTGATCAGGCTTAAGTTTTTTAAAATGAGGAAGAACAGGTACGAATTTTAGGACTGCGTCACATAAAGATGTATTTTACTGTAAAAATGTTCCTTTGACGTTTACAAATGACATCAAACATAGGATAAGAACCACCAACGAGGACCCTAGTTTTATAAAAGCCCGTAGGTTACCTCCGACACAGACGGTGGAAATAAAAAATCAGGTGGAAAAAATGCTCTATGATAATATCATGTAGGAGTCATTCTCTCCATAGAGTTCAACGGTGCACCTAGTACCAAAATAAGTGGATAGCTCTGGAAAACAGAAATGGCGAATGAATGTTATAGACGTTTGAATGAGATTACAACCAAACATAAATAACCTTTACCTAATATTAATGACTTATTTGACAAGTTAGGAAAGAGTAAGAGTATGTACTTTAGATTTAGCTAGTGGCTACCACGAGATCTAATTACTAGATGAGGATAAACCAAAAACAGCATTTAGTACCCCCTTCGGACATTATGAATTTAATGGAATGCCGTTTGGGTTAAAGACAGCGCCTGCAACATTTCAACGATAAATGGACAATGTGCTCAGAGGCCTACAAGGCATACATTGCCTTGTTTTTTTAGATGAAGCCATCATATTTTCATTAAGCCTAGATATAAAAACATATAGAAAAATTAAAATTAGTTTTTTACAGATTCAGAGAGAAAAATTTAAAAGTTCAATTAGATAAATCACATTTTTTCCGTAAAGAAGTATTGTATTTAGGACATACTATTAGTAGTGAAGGCCTTAAGCCGAGTATTGATAAAATTTACGCTATACTAAAATATCCTTTGCCAAACACAATAAAGGAGATAAAGAGTTTTCTCGGTCTCATTGGATATTATCGAAAATTTATTAAAAACTTTGCGAAAATTACCAGACCATTGATTTTATGCTTGAAGAAAGGGCAAGAAATAACATGTGACAAACCATATTTAAACAGCTTTGTGACATGTAAAAAGTTATTCACAAATGCGCCACTATTACAATTTCCGGTTTTTACTAAATTTCATACTGATTACGGACGCATCAGACGTCGCAATAGGCGCAGTTTTGTCACAAGATTCTCTAGGATCAGACAAGCCTATAGCCTGTGCAGGCAGAACTTTAACACACATGGAGGAAAAATATAGGACGATAGTGAAAAAAATATTGAGTAATATATGGGCAATTAAATATTATAGACCTTACCTTAGGGAACTTTTTAAAGATTATATACCATAACCATAGTACATGCCTTCAGTAACTTAGCACAGGCCATAGATGTACCCAATAGAATTACACCAGAAACAGTTAAGGCCCTAATTAAGTACTTTAGCATGTACGGTATACCAGATAAAATTAATAGTGACACCGACACCGAATTCATCAATGAACTTACAAAAGTGTTATTAAATTTATATAACATAGAAATTCACGTTGGGACACCAAACAAACCCAATTCTATAGCAGTTGTAGAACGATTCTGTACAATAATTGAAATTTACAGACTAGCCAAATACGATAAGAAAGAATTAGATGCTTGTAGCGTAATGACATACGTTATCATATCATATTATAATAATACAATCAATACTGCAACATATTTTATACCATTTGAAATGGTATTCGGGCATATAGATTCAAGGAATGTTTTCGATATAGATAGAGAAAGGCATCTAATGCAAAACTACTTCAGGTTCACAGAAAACGCTTAAAAGTGTTATATGGCTATGTGGCAGAAAAAATTATTAACGGCAAGGGACAAGTAAGAGACAAAGGGTAGTGAAAGTCCCATATCTGAATTAAACGTAGGGGACGAAATATTCATGAAAAATACTGTGACTAGAAAGGCAAAACAATTACCTAGGTACGAAAAGGCTAATTATAGGAAAAGTCTCTAGGAATATAGTCCCACTTAAGTTAAATAAAAACGAGAGTCGCAATAAAAAACGTATAACGACCTCCACATGTGGTGCTTGCTGGTACTAGTAGCGGTACAACCAACATGGTTTCTCAGTATTCACACTATGAGCAAGAACTCGGGGATAGCTCCGATAAAACTTGGCACAGCAGTGATGAAGACTAATTGTTACTTGGGATACAATTACAAAATAATATGAGAGAATATAATAGGTTAAGGTTAATAATTCAATTAAGTACGGGTAAAAAACAAATTTTTAGGCTTAGAATTTATTAAGTTAACCCAGGTTGGATTATTACAAATTCTCCCAACAGCTAGGGTAAAACGAGAGCTTTTTAATCCACTTGGTTCATTTATAAAACTCATAACAGGTAATTTAGATAATAATGACGCTATTCGTTACAGTAGACCGATCTCGAAACTACAAAATAAAGAACATTCTATAGAAGAGAGAGTGCTATCATACCAATAGCATGTGATAAGTTAATTAATATATCTAGTGATATGAATTTTAATGTTAAACAATTTTTTTAAGACATCTTAAATACTACATTATATAGTGTGTTACTTGATTATATGTCGACAATGAATAATTTATATCCGATGCTTAATAATTTTCGCACCATTTGCAGCATAATAATGGATGTAGAAGCGTCACTTGCATTAATTAAGCTATATACTCTTCATCAATCTATTATTAATACCACGGAATTTGTAACAGTTTTGATTAAAATAGAAAAACACGTCTGTTTAGTATATCCCGTAAGTTATAGTACTTTACCAGCCTTAGAACGCTCGATAGGCTTACAAACATATTTACATCAAAATAAATTAGTATTTATTTTAGATGTCCCATTAGTAGATAAAAACATGCATACATTCTATAAGATTATTCCCATTCCTGTATATAACCGCAACACTAAAACCACTATAATTATATTTCCCGAATTTCCATGACCAGTCCATGCGAAGAGATAGACAACAAAATGTTCCTTTGCAATGAGGACAAGGAGGCTCCATACAGAGAAACTTGCACAAAACAAATAATGCTTATAAAAATAATTACACAAGCTATAGAATCACCAACAACCAATTGCTTTTATTTTGCATTAAGGAAACCTTTATGACAGAGAATTGTAAAGAACAAATAATCAAGATTAAATTCCATGGAACTTCTACTTTAACAACTGATCCAGAATGACAAACTGAAATTGGCGATATATACGTCAGTCAGGCAATTAATATAACAACAGACAACCTGTGAGAGGTAAATATCCCATTGCCAGAAGTTCATTTGGAATCATCGAATACCAACGCTACATGGGTATAGACATCGATAATGCAAAATAATTAGTGATCAGTTTAAAAATTATATACAGTGAAAAGGAAAGTGTCGAAGAAAGTAGTTTAATGATATGGACAATGTTTTTGTATGTTATAACTATTGTAATTTTTGTTGTAACTTCTATATTAAGCTTTAAGAACAAAATATTTTCTAGGTTTTCAAATTTAAAAAAAAAACAGAATTCTCTTTCTTCACCTTCGCATCCTTTTCCTCTTGGGGAGGGAGGAGTTAAGTGTGACAGCCCTGGCCAGATATCCTTTGTCAGCATCCTTACTTAATATAATTAATACAAATATTATGAAATACCATCAGCTATAATTCCAGCATTTTAGGATAATATAAATAATGTAAGTTTTTAATTAAGACCATTATCGCTTTCGTTATAGAATAAGCTGTAACTCTGCTGAAAAAAAAAATTTTTTTTTAAGTCGTTACCGAGTACTTAATTCGCACGATAGGTGCCGGTCCAATGTGATAGTGACAAAGTATTTAATTGGTCTAACCTCAATAATTTATTTTTTAACAAAACAAAGTGTGCAGTAATTACTTTTACTCGGAAGCCTGTACCAATATCTATAAATTACCACCTAGGAGGACATAGCTCAGTACGAGTAGTCACAATTAGGGGTTTAGGTACAAACATGTCTGAAGATCTAACATTCCGTGCCGACATTTAGGATATTTGTAAACATGCATAAAAATTTTGGGGTTTGTGCTTCGTTAAGCTCCACATTTTAAATCAGTGTTTGTCATAAGCTCATCTATAACGCTTATGTGACAAGCAAACTAGAAAACAATTGTGTTATTTGAAACGAAATATATAGAAATGATTGAAAAGATTCAAAGAAAATTCATTCGTTAGCTGTATAGAAACTCGCACGGGTAATCAGTAGGTTATCCTACTGTATACCCAAATTTGTTCCTTCTGAGGATGGTGGGATACGTTAGATTAGAAGTAAGGAGCAAGACTTCTTCTTCATCTAATAAAAGAAAAAAAGTTCAAGGCAGTAAAAAAAACTCTGCAATATTAAATGATATAGGTCTACAACATGCGCCGGATGGTTACGTCTATGCTCGTCATCGGAAGCTCTTCGCGATATGGTTCTACAGGTCGGCAAGCGCCGGACAGGCGCCACTGCCTCGCGCACTACACTTGCTTAACACAAAGTCATAACAACCTAGACATATTACACAACTCGCTGCTCTAGACTATAAAAAGTATGAAGCCAGTGTTAGAAAATAAATAGTATATAAGTGGTAGTAAATGTATTTAGTATAGCAACTTTTTATAAATGTAGTGTTATTGTCAATTAGTGTGTGTTATTGTGTTGTCATGTCGCCTGTTGAGACGAATTAGGATCTAATATAATCTAAATAATGTCTCTTCGGGTTCCTTATACTAATAAATAATTAAATATACTCTTGAAACAAAAGAACAGTCTAAGCAGTGGACTAAGAGCGGAAACCTGCGCCGAAGAAAGCAAAAACGGTTTTGTCGGCCGGCAAAGTGACGGCGACTGTTTCTTGTGATGCTTGAGGGATTATTTTAGTGTATTTTTTTCATAGAGCAAAAAGAATAAATGGAGCGTATTATGCAAGCTTGCTGTTTTTGTGGAGAAATCTGAAAGAAACGGCCTTATTTAGCCAAAAAGAAAGTTTTATTCCACCACGACAAAACGCCTGTGCACTCGTCAAGTATTGCAGTTGCCAAGCTTCATGAATTGCGGTTCAAATTGTTACCGCATCCCCCTTATTCAGATCGCAGATCTGGCCCCGTGTGACTTCCACTTATTCCCGAATCTCAAAAAATAATTTCATGGCAGAAGATTTTCAACAAAAGATGAAGTCATTGACGCCGTAGACGAGTATTTTGAGGGGTTAGTGAAAACATTTTATGAAACTGGTGTAATGGCATTGGATAAGTGCTGGACTAGATGCGAGGTAGAAGGAAACTAAGTCGAACAATAAAATTGTTTTAAATAGATTATTTTTCTTTTGTCGTTTCGGATACTTATCAATCACTCGCGTAGATTCATGTTTTTTTACAAATTCAAACTTGAAAACACATGATTTGGAGTCGATTTTTTAAGCCAGTCTAGAAAAACAATGTCCTTTTGTTACAAATTTTGATAATATGAGGGTGGATCTAAAAGTTCTAAGCCCGACCAATAAAATGAAAGAAAAGTGTATCTAAATTTATTTCTATTTATCGACATAGTCTCCATCTAGTTCAACACACTTCTTCCACCTGACCTGCAACTTATTTATCCCCTCCAAAAAAAAGATTCCGGAAGGTTGGCAAAATAATCGTTTATTTTTTTTTCGAGCCACCCAAATGTTTTTTTTTAATTTGGAAATAGATGATAATCCGAGGGCGCTAAATCCTCGCCGGAAAAGGTGGGTGGGGCAGCAATTCGTAGCCACAATCATGGATTACAGACATTGTTTCAACCGAAGTGTGCATTGCAACACGTGCATTGTCTTGATGAAACAAAATTTGCTTACGCAACATTCCCGGCCTTTTTTCTTTTATTTTTTACCGGAGTCTTCGTAAAAGGTTACAAAAATAACTAGAATTTATAGTTTGACCTTTCGTTATATAATCTACAAAAATAATGCCCTTCGCATCCCAAAAAACAGAAGCCATGACTTCGTTAGTCGACAAAACGACCTTAGCCTTTTTCGGTGTAGGAGAGTCTGATCTTTTCCACTGTTTAGATTGTTGCTTTGATTCAGAAGTATGGTGGTGAACCCAGCCCTCATCTATGGTAACGTCGGTCACCCAGTACGAGATCACAAATTTTATCGATGTTTTCTCTCGTGGTAGAGGGTGTAGGCCTTCCACTCCTAGGATCATTTTTAATGCTCTCATGACCGCGCTTAAACTCAGCTACCCACCTCTTGACACTGGAATACGATGGAGCAGACTCCCCCAAAGTGCTCACCATATCTTGATGGATGTCTTTTGGTGACAGGCCTTCTTTTTAGAGGTACTTATTGAAAATTGCGTCAAATTGCTTCAAACGAATAATCACAGAAAGTTTATATTGTGCAGTATCGTAATGAAACTGCGCACAATAAATCAATATGACACATACTAACAAATGACGGTAGCTTTAAAACGATGTCATAGCTCCATGTGGGTTAGGCCACGAACTTTTAGATCCACCCTAGTAGCTTACCCTTAGAACAAAACATGGAATAAACTGGATATATTTTTTAAATATTTTTTCTTGTACGGCACTGAGTTATTGTTTAAAGAGTTTGATAAGGTATGTTTGTAACCTCTAGTTATAATTAAAGTTTATCTGATCATTTGTTTTGTGCAGAATGTGTGCAAAGAAATTATCAATAATAACTGTTATAATCATTTATTCAAAGAGATATCAAAAATTATTAATAAAATGATTTTTATCCGGTGGCCCATTGGGGGAGGGCGAGGGAAAGGAAGGCAACGCAACGGCAGAGTATTTATGCTGATATTCATGGTCGTCGGTAGTCGTACAAAGGGTCCAATAGTTCGTTAGTCGTCCTATACTGTTAAAGAAACATAAAATGGAATACTAAGACATTACAAAATTGTCATATATATTGGATATACCATCACCAGCGTTGGATACAATACGAGTCAACTATAGTATCTAACGCTAGCCTAGAGAGAGGTACGAAGAATCTGTTCTCTAACCGACGAACTTAACAATTATATATCGTTACATTTACAAATTATAAAGTGTTCATTCAGTTGGCCATCTAAAACTTAAGTTCTGATATTTAGTTGAAGCAAATAAACTGGAAGGTTTACACTTGAACACAAAGATGTTAAGGTTGAAGGGAAAATATGTTATTAAATAACAGTGACAACGACAACAACAACAACAAAAACAACAATAACATAATAACAATAATGATAATAATGGTTGTCATGATTATAATGATGGTAATGATGACATTGATAATGATAATGATAATAATGTTAATAATAATGATGACGATAATAATAATAATAATGATGATAATAATAATAAAATAAAACGATATAAATTATATAAAAATGGAATTTGGAATTGACAAATGTAAGGTAAATTCAATTAAAAAAGGATACACGTATCAGTACAGTTACTCCTTAGAATCGGGCCTTCTTATTAAACCACTTGACGAAAACGAAACTCACAAATATTTAGGGTACAGTCAGTCACATCGAATTATTTACAAGGAGACTAAACTAAAACTACAACTTGACTTTCAACATCGCCTCAAGATTTAGGTATTGACCTAAATCACATATCTACGCCCGTAACACAGTTAAAGCTATAAATACATTTGCAATACCCAAACTCACGTATAATATACTGGAGTAAAACCGACCTCAAAACTCTACAACGTAAAATAAACACTTCATTGACTAAACATCGTAAACACCACCCGAGATCCTGTATACAATAATTAACGCTACCGAGGAAAGAAGGAGGGTGAGGTATAATCGACATAACAAATTTACACAACAAACAAGTCACGACTTTAAGACATTATTTTTTCCAAAAATCTCAATTTTTCCCCACTTTTTAAGACAATAAGCCTGAAGGACAATAAATTCACACCACTAAACCTAAAAGGTAACTCAATTCAAAACAATGAAACCTTGGTAGAAAACCAAACTAAAATCACCGATTGGACTAGAAAAGCCCTTCATGGAAGACATCGCCTGGACTTATGCCACCCTCACTCACTGCTGGTCATCTCCACAGAATCTGTGGGGGGTTACGGGCATCGAGGTGGACCTCATAACCCGAGTTGGGTCGCAAGGGGACGACTATCCCCTCGGTAATGGGGCCGCAATAATTTGCGGGTTTGCCATCGTGGCTTACTGGCTCAGGAGTATGTAGGCCTGTGATCCTCGTCCGGATCGCAGGACACGCAGTCCCTAGTCCGCTTGGTGGATCACGG
>JAFELO010001670.1:30965-75749 GCA_017140195.1 Eumaeus atala
GAGTTCACGCGGATACGGTCTCCCATCAGGTGGTCACGCGTACAGCGGGGCCAGGTCACGTAGATGAGCATGCGGTCCATTGTCTGCCCTATTAAACATAGCGCTCGACAATCGAACCACAAACTCATCCAGCGACTCTATCCGCAAGACACGCGCAATCACATCATTGCGGACGTAGCGACCGGCACCCGTGACGACCCGTAGGGATATATTTTGCTGGGCTTGCAGGCGTTTCCGCTGGGCCTGGGACGTTGGCACGTACCATGCGGGGGCGGCGTAAGTGAGGCCTGACCGGATATGTGTCTTGTAAATCCCCAGTTTCGTCCGTGTAGGAAGTCCGGACGCTAGTACCAGCCACAACAAAGCGTGGGCTGTTCTCGAATAGTTGACCGCTCGGTCCACCTGCGAGACCATCCGCAGCGCGCGGTCGATACTACATCCGAGATACACGACTGGGGATTCCGAAGACACATCCTGGCCTCTGAACTTTAACCGCCCCGGCACGGAGCGCCTCTTGCTGACATATAGCGCCGTCGCCTTATCCACGTTGACATGCGCCACCTGTCGAGCCACTCCGGCAACCGGTTCAGCATGCGCTGCATGTGCCCAGTTGTGAGCTCCGGCTTTCGGGACGAGGTTGGAGTTGTTGGAGTTTGGGTTGTTGGAGGAGGAGACGCTGTCGTCAGCGAACAGCGCGAGCATGACATCCGCCTCACCCTCTCCCGAAGAATCATTGAGTGTGGGGATGTCGTTGGTGTTGGCCGCGTACAGGCAAGGGGATAGGCAACTGCCCTGTGGCACTCTGGCACGTATGGCCCTCACCGAGGAGTGCCTCCGCTCCACCGCAACCCGCAAAGTCCCACCTTCCAAGAATGGCGCCACTAGTCTCACAAACGCCAGCGGGACGCCGGCGTCCACCAACTTGTACAAGAGTCCCGGGTGCCACACCCTATCGAAGGCCCTCTCCATATCGAGAAATACTGCGACAGAGTGTCTCCCCTTGTATATCTCTACGGACAAATGGTGGATCACCCGCGTCAGTTGCAACGTGGTGGAGTGGCCGTTCCGGAAGCCGAACTGTTCATCCCTTATGGGAATGTACAGCTTCAGCCTCCGAAGCAGAAGCCTCTCGAACTACTTGGCGATGTGGGACAGCAGCGTTATAGGCCGGTAGCTTCCAGGCACGCTTCGGGGCTTGCCCGACTTCGGCAGAACGATGAACCTCCTCTCTTTCCAGGTCTCCGGAAAGTGGGCCGTTCGGAGAATGCCTTTTGCGATCTGAGTGAGAGCCACGGCTGCTCGCCTAGGCATCATCACCAGCGTTGTGGGGGGATGTCATCGGGGCCTGGGGCCTTGCGCCTCGAGAGGCGAAGTGCGACTTTCCGCAGCTCAGAGGGGGAAATGAAATCCTTCCCGCTGAGTGGCGGAGTCGGGCTCTGAAGGAGCTCTCGAATGCGGCACTCCACCTGCTCGTGATGCTCTGCGAACGACGGCGCCGCTGGGTGTGGTGAAAACTGCGTGTGTAGATGTGATGCGAGTACCTCGGCGCGGGCCTGCGCTCCGCAATGTTCCGCGCCTGTGGCGCGCGCTAGAAATGGAGTGATGGTGTGGACATGAGACGTCTGTTTAAGGCGTGCAGGCTGGTGTCGTTTTCGCCGGCATGGAAGACTGTACTCTCCCAGCCTGCTCCACGACACTCCCTCACCTTCGCAGACAGTTTCTCGGCCTGCTTGTTGAGTCGTGCCTTGATCCTCGGGCAGCGGTTACGGGCACAGAGTTTCCTCATCTGACGTTTCCTCTGCAGGTCCGCCAGTAGGCTCGGGGGAAGCTCACCCCACCGGCGCGCTGTCTCCGGTACAACGGTGGTCGCCGCCGCCCACGCCTCCCGGATTTTTTCCGTGAAGAGTCGAGTGGCGGCCTCCACCTCGTCCAGAGTAGGCAGTTGCCCCACGATGGTGAAGTCGACTAGGCTATCCTGATAGACGGCCCAGTCGATCCTCTCTCTGGTCCGCACTCCTTCCCTAAGGATTGCTCCGGAATCAAGTGTGACGAGGATGAGTAGGTGTTGAGTGTCGAGGTCGTACAGGACCTCGATGTTGACCGTGGCCTTGAGGTTTTGGTGTAGGGCGATATCCAGGACGTCCGGGGTGTGCAGGGGATCCAGTAGTCACGTGTGTAGGACACGGTGGTCCTTGCACCGTGTAGCCGCGCTCTTCCGAAGCCTCCTGCAGCCTGAAGCCAGCGTTGTTCATGACGGCCGATCCCCAAGCTGGATGCTTGGCGTTCAGGTCGCCGACCAACAACACCTGGACGCCCTTCCCCAGCACGTTGTGGACATCACCTAGGTCAAGACTGTGAACGACTATACCAGTGGAGCCCATGTCGACAAAGAAGCGTCGAACGCATGGCTAAGCCGTGGAGAGACCAGAAATTACCAATTGCACATAACTAAAACATTGAATAACGATACCTGTAGAAAATGCAATAGCTCGCCAGAAGCTATTCAACACATTACAAGTGTATGCAAAACAATAGTTCAAAATGACTACAAACATTGACATGACCAAGTTGCTAATATAATTCAACAGAAACTTGCTCAACAATATCATTTCATTACCGACTTGGAACCGTACTATAAGTACAAGCCCCATAATGTGTTCGATAACATAACGACCAAGCTCTACTTCGACACAATAATCCTCACCGACCGAAGTATCCACTATAACAGACCTGATGTTACTCTAATAAATAAATCAAATAATGCAGGATACATAATTACATAGCAGTCCCTAATACTCATAACCTCCAAAGTACCATATGTGAAAAAATTACAAAATACATAGAATTAAAATATGAAATAACTCGTCTCTGGCATCTGCAAAAGGTAATAATAGTACAAATAGTAATATCCTCTACAAGTGTAATACCGATACAATTGCACCAATCATTAAAAACTCTACAGCTACCACCAAATACGTATCACTTTTATTTATTTTAAAAATTTGCCGAATAGTGAGAAAATTTTTACAAATAAACCAGGTATAAATTGTCCAACCACTCATTCCACATAACATTAAAAAAATATCCATCTGATATGCTACTTGGCTTAGGCTCGTGAACATCAGTACTCCGGTGAAAGCCGAGGAAAGAAAATGATGATGATGATGATGATGATGGCGATAACGATAACAAATAATAATAATAATAATAATAATAATAATAATAATAATAATAATAATAATAATAATAATAATAATAATAATAATAATAACAATAATAATAATAATAATAATAATAATAATAATAAAAATACAATGACGGATGCTTTACAGTGACAGGTGAATATTAAATCGTATATCTTGTATTTTTGTAAATAAATGGCAATGAGCTATTATATCATTTAAAAAAAGCGTTGTCACTTTCACTGTCAGAATTATAAAAATATTGTTTTTATTTCGTGTTAGAAAAATTATTTACATATTGTTCAATTAAAAGCTAAGTATGGAGCCACTAAATCTGCCAACAAAAAGGCAGGTCCCGAAGCTTATGGCTTGCATGACCAAAATGAGTCTTGAAAACTTAAGGAGTCAACAATTATTTCGTCTTGATCCTCTTGACGCAAAGGGAATTCGGAGGTAAGCATAGCAGTAGGACAATAACAATGTACTGTATATTATAAGATTGCCGACTCCGATATCACATGATTTAAAAACGGCTAGTAAAGGTATACATACTAATTAGAATAAGTATGTCTGTTTGTCACGCTATCACTGCTGAATCGATGTTGATGAAATTTGGTATGTATATAGTAATAATAATAATAATAATAATATCTGTGAACTTATCATACCACGTTAGCGTAGTCCGGGGCTAAATACCGTAAGGACTGTGTTACAGGTATTAGACAACGGAAATACATTAAGATTTTTATTATTGAAATACATATAGTCCATATATAGACATTCTTGAACTAGGCAGGATTTAAACTTACTTACGCCGCGCTACCACCTGAGCCATCTGCAGTATAGAACTTTATAGAAATCAACCCTTATAAGACAATAACTGAAAATGTACAAAAAGAAAACTATTCTACATATAAAGACAAATAAAGCTTACGCCAGCAAAATTACAATGTTTTTCTAAGATCGATACGAGTGGCAAATTCGGTCACCTTACAGTTCATTAAAAGAGGCTGAATACTCTATATACGGTAGAGGAATAATGGAAGCTCTAAAAATAAAGTTGATGATGAAATAAAAGAAGGAATTTTAGACAATTACGTATGTAACTTGTTATCTTTATAACCTACTCTAGACGTAGTTAGAAATGAATATCTCTCCTTATCTTCTTTAGAATCGACAGTGACTAGCGCTAAATACTGGAAACCTATTGCCTTTCATCTTGCCTGTGTTCTCTTAGTGCCATTTCTCACTCACACCTAGGTCGTGTTTTTCATGAACATTTATTTTAGTAAATATGAGTTCACTTTTATGTTATCGTGTCTTTTGGAATCGTAGTCTGTGGCGTTGCGTGCAGAGCTGATATCTCGGACATGTTGGTAAAATTGTCTATGAAAGAATATAGCCAATTAAATTGTTGAATATATAATAATATGTTTAGTATGGTCATTTATATTTGCACAGAGTTCCTACAAAGGCGTCCGTCACCCCGATGCATAAAACGGCCGTTTCGAATTCTTACAAGCCCCACGAAATGCGACGACCATCACTTAACGCCGGTATTATATGGACGAGGTGTACCGTGTATCTATAATGATGTGCCGGCTCAATTCTGTTACAAAGCAGCAATTGCAATATATTGAAAAAATATTACGCATGAATACCAACGCCCATGGACATACAACATTCCCTCCAATAGGCCACTGGAAGCTATGAGACCATGCGTCTGTTTTCGGCGGTATCATATGAGCGAGAGGTGCCTCCCCAGTCGTGGTGGAAAATTCGGCTACAACGCAGCATGGCACTGCTTCTTACAAATGTCCACATATAACATGTCACATTCTACATGTCTCTTCAGGCTGGGAGGGTACAATCTTCCATGTCGCCGAAAACGACACTAACCTGCACGCCCTAAACAGACGTCTCACGAGGCCAGAAACCACCACCAGTCCTAGTCCTAGACACCACAGGTGCCAAACACTACGAAGCCCAGGCACGCGCCGAAGTACCCGCAGAGCTCCATCCCCGATGATATCCCCTCCCCACAGCACTGTTGATGATTCCTAGACATGCAGCCGTGGCTCTCACACAGATCGCTAATTGCATTCTTCGGACGGTCCACTTTCCGGTGACATGAAAAGAGGGGAGGGTCATCGTTTTGCCGAAGTCGGGCAAGCCCCGAAGCCTGCCCGGATGGAGACGACCTTCCAACAGGGTGTAGCAACCGGGGCTTCTGTGCAAGTTGGTGGACGCCGGCGTCCCGCTGGCGCTTGTGTGACTAGTGGCGTCATTCTTGGAAGGTAGGAATTTCCTGGTAGCGGTGGAGCGAAGGCACTACTCGGTGAAGGCCACACGCACCGGAGTGCCATAGTGCCTATCCCCTTGCTTGTACGCGGCCTACACCAAGGACATCTCCACACTCAATGATCCCTCGGGAGAGGGTGGGGCGAATGTCATGCTCGCAACTGGGCGCATGCAGCGCATGATAGGCTGGTTGCCGGAGTGGCTCGACATGTGGCGCATGTCCGTCAATGTGGATAAGACGACGGCGCTATATGTCAGCAAGAGGCGCTCCATGCCAGTACGGTTAAAGTTCAGAGGCCAGGATGTGTCTTAGGAATCCCCAGTCGTGTATCTCGGATGCAGTATTGACCGCGCGCTGCGGATGGTCTCGCAGGTGGACCGAGCGGTCAACCAGGCGAGAACAGCCCGCGCTTTGCTGTGGCCGGTACTTGCGTCCGGACTACCTACACGGAAGAAACTGGGGATCTACATGACGTATATCCGGTCACGCCTCACTAATGCCACACCCGCATGTGTTACCTCCCAGACTCCCTACGGGTCATCACGGAAGCCGGTCACTACGTCCGTAACGATGTGATCGTACGTGATTGCGGTTAGAGTCGCTGGAGGAGTTTGTGATTCGATTGTCCAGCGCTATGCTTAATAGGGCAGACAATGGACCGCGCGGCCACCTGACAGTATCCGCGTGAAAGGTTTAGCCTTTCATCTAGCTGAAGTTGATCTTAACTTTTAAATCTCATACATACTCACGTACCATATACACGTTACCACCTGAGCCGTCCGTATAGGTTATAGGTATATAAAACATAACGGAAATATATTAAACAAGCGATCAGCCCCGACTTCGCTTGAGAAACCGCGGGAGGGATTGTTACCTTAACAAGTTATACCTACACTTCCTTTGGGACTCGTTCTATCTATGGTTGAAAATCGCATGGAAATCCGTTGGTATATTTTGTAGAAGATCTCTCTTGTACAGACAGCATTTGGGGGCTAAGTTTTATACGTATAGATTTCATGACACAAATTTAATTATGTACAAATGTGGCGCGCGTAAGCAAAACGTGTCTGAGCTGTCCCACTTCTTAGTTTTATTGTACACTTTATCAGGTCAAGAATAAGAGGAAAACGACATGATTTTGTATCGTCTAGTTAGTAAATAAAATGATTTTATTGTGAGTAATAAAAATCTGATCAATTTTTATATGATACACTCGACTTTGAGACATAAGTGATGTCATGACCTGGAATTGAATTCCTTGGTGGAATTCCCAAAACGAACTAAAAGTAAATAGTGTAAATATACTCTTTTCATACAGACACGCCGGTAGCGAATACTCTTGACACCACCTGTATCCGATCAATCAGATCAGGTATGTCAGTCTGGACCTTCCTCGGTACCTACATCCTTCCATATCCGCATTGTATTCTGTTTTATTAACGTTTCACCTGCCATTTTCTACATTCACGAACTTTTCATTTTTACACCGACATTTTCTTTCATAACTAAGGTCTCTCTCTCTCTCTCTCTCTCTCTCTCTCTCTCTCGTCATTATTGCGAACACTGTAAGCGAGGGTTACTTCACATATTTTTCTTTTTCTTTATATAACCTCCTATTTTAAATAATAAAGAAAAAAAAACGAACAATCGAAGCCTTTTTACTATTACCGTCGCTTATGAACGTTCAAATAGTTAACATGCCGGTAGGTTACACTACCCCAATGGGCCACCGCTTACTCACTAACGACACTGAAGATGTCACTTTACGGCAGTATTATTTGAGCAAGACATACCTCCCCGGTCGTGTCGCACAATTCCGTTGCATAGAAGGATATAGTAAAAATAAGTAAGCGCATTAAAACAAATAAGCAACTCTCCAGTTTTATTATCCGTAAAATTTCAGACGTAAATATCCCTTACATGAATGTCTAATAATGGAACTACATGAGTCGGGTTTTTCCGAGTCTTCGCAATACCTGCGGGACCTCATCTACGACAACATACAACTGTTAGCTGACGACGATATTGGCATCGTCGTTGACCTTAGACAGAGAAACGACTATTTAGAACATGTCTGCGCGTGTCTAGTGAAAGCTGAAAAATATCGCGATGATGGTATAATTAATTATCCTTTGCTAATAGAAGAAATTTATAAATTCGAAAGTCTATCTGTGTACCCTTTTCCGGATAAAATACAGGACAATTTTGGTGAAATTTGGTACGTATATAGTTAAAAGGCCAAATAACTTAGGCTTTAAAAGAATCAAACTGTAAGTGCCTATTTTATTTATACTAGAGGGTGAAATTTTGTACGAAAATAAATAGTTTTATTTTTGTACAAACTTTCCATTTTTTCGAAGAATAGTTTCTATGCTGACAAATTCGGCCAAACAGGCAATTTAACTTTGATTCTGAGTCGCCAATTTCTCAATCCAATAAAAGCACAGGTGATAGTGATTGGAAGTCCGGGGCTCACCTCCAGGATAGATTGGGCTAATCTACCTCCGGTGCACGTCAGTGGTACAAATATACCATTTTGTAAAACTGTTAACAGCTGTATAAGTTTGACCTCCTCTGCAATCTTTCTATTAGGTTCATATTTGGATTGCACAAATATGATCATATTTCAGAACTTCGTTATAAACTCAAGTGGCTGCCTGTACGATTTCGCCGGAATGCTCGAATACTATCGCATCTTCATCGTATTTTATATGATTCAAAGATCCCTGTCTATCTAATGGGAGAATTTAAATTTCGTTCTTCAGCGTACAAAGAGCTTTCGTTGCTCAGATAATTTACTCTTGTATATACACCTCCATCACAGTAAATATTAGATTCTTCATTCATTCATCTCATTTATAGTGAGGGCCATCATGCTGGAATGCATCACATCTAGCTGTTAAACGTGCTAATAGCCTAAATACGTTTAAAAAATTTGTTAAATCTCATTACGTGAATATGCAGTGCTGACGTTAAACGGTACTGATAACTTGATTGATTTCTTCTGTAGGATTAGTCAACTATTATGATATAATTATTTTTTAATATAGTTATTATAATATATTATTTACTTATTTATTTTATATGTAACTATTTTTATTTCTATAGGTATATGTTATTTATTGTATGTATGTTTATGCGGGTATATTATATATATTTTATGTTTGTTGGTACCACAAATATTTGTTGTTGGTTATATATATATAATTATTTTTGTTTTGTTTTTCTGCTTGCCTGGCTTGTCCATTGTCCTAACTAAAAAACTAAAGGGGGGATCCCCTTAGCCCTCATTGATAACAACTCCATCCCCCTACTTGCATCCAACCCTGACGTGTAAACTTTCCACATCGACATTCACGAGGACCAACACGCTGTCTATCCGAATGCGGTCATTACCCTTTTAAAACCCTATTAAGCCCGTTGGCTATCTTATCTACCAAGTACGGGACAAGCCTACTATCTTTAAAACGGGAATTCCGTTATAAGGACATATTAACCCGCTTACCACTACGTTAAATTTATCATTACCGGAACTAAATTTCACCAGATCTTCGTCATAGGATTTTAGAAAGAGTGAGGTCACCTTATAAAAGGCGACCCAAGGAAAAAAGCCTTTCACGGCGGTTGGTAGACTTACCGCAAGTCTCCTGGTTGACGCCAGTGCTACCGTAGACTCCATTATTCACTATTTACCCTCGAATAAATAGGTCCAAAACTCTACAGTCTGAACGGTGCTTTGCTTTAAACTGCCACTTATCATATTTTTTAAGACAATAAGAAAAAAGAAGCCAAAGAGTTACTGAATTTGGCGCTGTTTTACGCTAACAAGGAGAAAGGAATTATTTGGCTGGCGGAGAAATTCTTTCTTGCTGCAATTGCAGTTGCTAGTCAATTTTTGATCGATGGTGGACGCCAAAAAAACTGTTGCAAATATCACTACGCTTTATTCCTGCTGGACAAATGTAAGTTTGTTATATCTTTTTTTACTGGTCAATGTCGACGGAAGTGATCAGTGCAAATTCATCGGCGACGCTCTAGGTAAGATTGTAACCCAACTTTATTATAAATGCACACACTCCTTTTCGTCAGTTCCCTTATGATGTAGACAGGGAACTGAGACAAAGAACGTGTAACTCTTTTTTTTTGCTATAAATTAGTTAAAAAAATAAGGATCGTCTGGTAATCGGATCTGTATTGAAGTGCAATTGGGTCGAGTCAACTGACAACGGAAACTTTTTTTTCAACTCTGTGGTGAAGTGAGCGTTACACGTCATGGCCTCACCTGCAGGAATTCGGATGGTCCAACTGTTTAAAGGAGACATTACAAGTCGACAGGTAAATTCTCATAGTTAATTTTATTTATTATATATTATATTTATATTTAAAGCAAATGTGTAGTCGAAGTCTCAAGATAACTGCTGACGTCCATTGTAATCCGCGTAATTCCTGTGGAGACGTGCCCTCTTTCTCTCCCCCTCTCCAAGGGGACAGAATGTGCCAACATAGCTGTCGCCTTGCGACATTATGTAATAATATAATAAAATATGATAGATTGGATTCAGTACAAATATTGTAGATACCTCTGAACGTTTCCGACTTATAAAATGATGTTGATTTTATTGTGATAATTAAAACATCCTGTTTACAGTCCCAGGGGCCGACCTCGAAGAACCGTTTACTATTTTGACGGAAATTAGAGATAGCGCCATTGGCAAGGTTATTTGTTTTTAATAATTATGCAGTTAAATTTGGTTTTATTTTCCTTGTTTAGCGTTTAGTCATTACCATGATACCAAAACAGGCTAAGTGGAGTCGGGTTCTATGCAGACGGGAGATCCGATCGTTATACAGCGTGACCGAGTCACACTTGGCCACGCGTGAAGATACGTGTAGCGCCGTTTATCACCGAACGTAGCATCGCGGTGCGTAAGGCAATTACTGCGTATTAGGTAAACAAAAATTACGGAACTCGCGTAATCATCACTGTTTCCGTCACATCACGACATGTGTCGGACGTGTGTACCCAATGGTTCTATTAGTGACGGGAGGTACAATCGTTATAATTTACTAGCAGCGTGACGGTGTCACGTATCGTCATTCTATTGAAGATACACGTAGCGTGCATTTCGCTACCGAACGCAGCTACGCGGCGCGTAGAGCTATCACCGCGAATTGGGTTAGCAAAAATCACGGCACTCGCGTCATCATCACATTTACGACACGTCATACTTTTCATCACCGGACGTTATATGTGTACTTTTCGGGGGGAACAAAAATTGCGAAACTTGCGTCATCATCACACGCGACGCACGAAAAATAACGTTCGGTACGCAGTTATATAGTTTTAGTTCCACCAGCAGTCCACATGATTGCTTCACCCACTTTTTGCACATATTTCATTGTTACAGGATTGGCTGCTGTATGAATCTGATGAGGAAGATAAAAAAGTACCAACGGACACCGTGTTCCGTGCAACCGCCTTAGCACTGCATGGGGTGTTATTGAAGAAAGCAAGAGTATGCCGCAGTAAAGAGCCAGCGAAATCTGAGACTCTCGCTCGGTTAGCAGAGAGAAGGGCCAGAGACGGTTGGTTTTTTATAGCATCGGAGAACAAACGGGAAATCAGAGCCATTTCATGACTACCGACGTCTACTAACATTCGCATATGCTGATGTGTTGCCCTTCAGCCGATCCTTGTTTCCCTCCCAATAATTTAGGTACCTCAATAGTTTTTACAGCGGGTTTCAACCCACTATAAAAGTTTTTTAACTTTAGTTATCAACATGGGTCTTTAATAAGCTTCTAAAGTTATTGAAGCTTCTAGCGAGCCTAATATTAGTTGGCAGAGAGTTCCAACGCATAATAGACTTAACAGTGAAAGAGGATGTGTAAAACTTAGTATGGTGGATAGGAATGATTAGAAGGAGATTAGCAACATGTAGCAAATTTATTACACGCATAATATTTTATGATGAAAAACTTCTTCATTTCGTTGGTTCGATTACATGATGAAAGATTTATTTATTTCGTAGTGAATATTGTGAAAGTAATTTGTTAGTTTTGACAGGAAATCCACCCGGGGCTCACCCATAAATAACGCGGGACTCTTACCTCAACATAACATTATACATTAAAACCTTCGGCAATCGCTTTATCCATAGTGAAAGCCGTATGGACATCTGTTCAGTAGACTATGAGAAAATCTATCACATACAGACCACTTTGTGGGACTTTGTTTTATAAGTAGTAGTACATATATATTGATGTCAATTCCAGCTGGTGATATAGAAAAGACCGCTGAAGCCATAATTGAAATAGGCATCAGCCAGTTGTTGATGAACAATTTAAATAACGCCAAAAAGTCGTTTGAGAGAGCCCTCGAAATTCACAAGGAACAAAAGAATATTGAGGGTACCTGTGAAGCGTGGATGCATATGTCTGCTGTCATGCAAAGGTAACACTTCTATTATAGTGGAAACAGCAAACTGTTCAACCATTGGTAGGAGATACTTTAATATTACTTGTAATAATGTGTCAATTTTTTGGATTTTTTTTAATACGCGAATGATCAATCGGAAACTTGTAACGCCTACCGATGGCAATAAATATCTGCGTCGTAGTCATGCAGATGCAACAGCCACTAGCTACTCACAAACCGCACGAAAGGGAGAGTCCAGCTGTCATTTTAGAATAGAAGACGTTTATTGAAGATATTTACGTTAGATATACTGTCACACATCAGCAAAATTAAACTTAAGTTCACTTTATAGAGGTGTCATGTAAGTGAGAGTTATCTCCCCGATCGTGCCGGCCCTTTTCGGCTGCAATGCACCATGGAACTTTTTTTTTAGTATAAGGGGACAAACGAAAAATCGCAACCTTTCGTTCAGGAAGAGGCGGTGTCATGCAGCATAGGAGGAGGTTATTACCTTGCATGGCACTATATCCTCCTATGCAACGGAATTGGGCCGGCACGTCTAGTCTAGGGAGGCAGCTCTCGCTCACATAATACCACCGTAAAGAGACATCTTCAGTGTTGCGTTTCGTGCTGCTTGTGAGCAGCCGGTGGCCAATGGGGGAGGGAGAAGGGCAACGCATATGCATAGTAATTACGTGGATGTTCATGGTGTCGGTAGTCGTAAAAATCCGAGTGCTCGTTTGCCCCCCTATTCTATAAAAAAAACTATCAACGCCCACGAACATAGCATAATCACTATGCTTATTTGTTGCCCTCCTTTTCATCTCCCCCCAATGGACCACCGGATACTCACAAATCGCACGAAACGCCACACCGAAGGTGGCACTTTACGGCCGTATCATGTGAGCGAGAGTACAGCCCAATGCGGCTGCAGTGCACCATGACACTACCAAGATCTTAGTTGTCTTCAACTAATTGCACTAAAATTTGATACACATGTGTTGGGTATAAGTTGGGTGACAGTGCACTATTAAATTACCGCAATTCCGTACGTACGGCACAACTGAGCTGGTTCAACGGAGACAGACTTCAGCAATGGAAACGTTGTAACACTATATCACGATCACATCCAATTTGGGTTTGTTTGATTCGTTTTGACAAGGACCTCACGCCTTTATGACATTAAGGGCCTGTTCTTGGAAGTGAAAGGTGGTTATAGGAACTCTGTAATGAAATATCGAACCCTATTGTTTGTGGGGTCGTTAATCTATTACTTTTTAACTTTACTTTAGAAGTGGACGACACCTGGATTCTGATGATGGTGCTGGTAGGTGTTTTTTGGGTAACATGTAATAATATATCGGAACGCCGTCTTGACTGAACTCATTTAATTTCTTCTGACAAGGACTCTAGGCTTAAATAATATCTAGTCTGATATTACAATAAAACTACTTCTACAGATTTTATCGTGGTTTATTAAATTATTTATGTAGCCTGACGTTTCAGAAGCTTTACAGCAACCATGGTCACGTGTGGTCATGGTTACTGTAAAGCTTCTGAAACGTCGGGCTACATAAATAATTTCATAAACCGCGATAAAATCCGTAAAAGTAGTTTTATTGTAATGTCTGATATTCGCGTAAACTTAAGACATCAATATCTAGTCTGATATCATCATCATCAGCCGGACGTCGTCCGACTCTGTACATAGGCCTCCGTAGAGCGCCAAAGCTCACGGTCACGAGCCACTTGCATACATCGGCTAATGTTTTTCTTCCATCCCTCTATGATTGGGCAATATGGTCTGTATTTCATTTGATTATTTGATGCAACCTAATTAATCTGTGATTATCAAATCGTTTAGGTACGTATTGACACGTGTCAGTTGTCAAATTGATTCCGGTGTAAAGACGAAGTTCACATTTAATACTACGTCCAATTTTATTGTTAATCGATCCCCATATTAATATTATACATGTGAAAGCCTGTCTATTGGTTACGCTTTACGATAAACCTTATGTGATTTTCAAAAAATGATTACAGGGTAACAAGGAGACAGTAGTAGAAAAAAATTTGAAGAAAGAAAATGTCCGTTTGTATGTTTGTCTGTTTCTACACGCTGATTTCCGAAACTAATGGACGAATTAAGACTTGGCAACATGTAGGGTGTAATTTGTTTGGAGAACTGGAACATAGGGGAAAGAACTTAGGGGAAAGAAATTTTCTAATATTCTTTTTTATTCTAAGAACTACGCAAACGACGTCACAGACACCAGCTCGTAATAAATAATTCATGCGCGGAAACTAATGTGATCAATATAAAAGCGTGACTGGTACAAAGACAGTCCCACGCTCTATACAATCGTGGATCGTCTGCTTTGGCCCGCATTTATGCGTTAAAAGTATAATTTAATTTTCGTATTTTTGCTACTTTGTATTTACATACTAAACAATAGAATGTATTGAAAGTATATGTTAATCTATTCAACTCTTTAATGCAAACTACGCTGTATCAAATTGGCTTTGTACTGGCCGTATGCGTCGAAGTGGATTAATTATTAAATTTATGATACAAATTAATTATTTAATACGATATTCGTTCTTCACGACAGTACAATATTTTCAGTAAGTGCGCTGGCGTGGCCAGGAGGTACCTCCCGCTCACGAAATGACGACCGTGCTGGCGCGTTTCGCGATTGTAAATAGCCGGTGGCCCATTGAGGGGATGCATATGCCGATGTTAATGGGTCTTGTTGGTTACCAAACGGCTCATATTGCTCGTTTATCTTTCTATAGTCTATAAACGCAAACTAAAGCGCCGCAATATGCGTTATGTTTGCTACGTAACGCATATTTTAGCTCAAATATACAATATAAATATTAATTAATAAATAAAAATCTCGTGTTGTTTTTCCTTTTTTTTATCAACGCGGGGAAACGCATTTACGCGCCCTTCTGGCCCTGGGTGGGGTCCGGTGGTGTGTGGGACTCACGGCACATGATAGCGCCGAATACCCACAAAAACCATCGCAAGTGCCATCAGTCCGCCTTTGTTGAGGTGGGGCACCTCAGGGGTACCGAGAGCGCTTTCTCCTCCTGATCTTTGATCTCTCTCTGATGCCCGATGTTTGTCCCAGCTAATCTCTACTATTGAACTGATATTAATAAAATTTCACACAGATATTGTAACTTTGTCCAACTTTAAATAGTTCGAGGCTAATGAGCCTGGGGTGAACTGAGACACCATGGGCGAATCCAGTTGAACCAAGGGTTCTTCTTTGTACACCTCTTATAAGAAGAGGGGACAAAAGAGAAGGTGCATGAGACGCCTTTTCTCACGGGGCACGGGGCGAGGATGGGCAGCTCACCCCATTGCACTACACTAAAGTTGGCGGGGTTGTCGTGTGGTGTAGGACTACTTTTCATTAGATGTAGTGACATGCTGCATTGCAGCCGAATTGGACTGGAACGATTGGAGAGGTACCTCTCACACACATATCACCGCCGTAAGGAGATAGCTATGCTGTTGCGTTTCGTGTGATTTGTGAGTAGCCTGTGGCCCATTGGAGGTGAAAAGAAGGGTAACGCATCTACATGAAAATTAATGATGTTTATTGGTGTCGATAGTCGTGAAAAGGCTCCGATATCTCGTTTGCTTCCTTGTATTTACTATAAAAAATTGCGATGGGTGCGAGCGATGAGACTAGATTTGGGGCCGAAAAGGGGTCCCCCTCTTTCCCAGAGGAACCTGGGGGTCCCTCTTCCACTTCCTCTTAATCTGACGTCGAGGGCAGCTCACGCGCGTTAGCTAAAATGGCCTCGACGCTGACATGAAGGACTTTACCAATAGCCAACGCCAACGGATACATTAAAAACCAACTGTACCAATATACATTTTTTTAGGTAATGTATGTAATTTTCTCATGTTCGTCCTAGCCTTATCCCGTTGCTATATCAGATGGTATCAGTGTCGGCAACCTAATCTAGGCGAGTCGACGAGGGGGTCAATGTTTACACAGACCATCTGACCTCTGCAACCCAGATGGGAAATCAGACCCAATCCTATATTAGGTCGAATTCAAATACACGGATCCTGTTTCCTTACGATGTTTTCCTTCGACGTACTCAAAAATGTACTTCAGTTACTAAAACTCATTGGTGCATGGCTGGGATCTAACCTGGATCACCCGAGTGGTAGTCTCAAACTCTTAGTCATGAATGTAGTTGTTAAATTGGTAATGTAAAAAAATACACCGTATAATCCTCGACGACTGCATTGGTAAGCGGTGAGGTGGCCTAGAGGGGTCGCGGGTTGGGGTTGAATGGGAGGATTGAAGGATGTCAACACCTACTCTCCCTATGTGGATATTTAGGGGCATAGTAACGACTTACTATGTTGCTATAAAAAGGCATAATGGGAGCGAATTCATTGTATCATTGATCATCATATTTTCTAGGTTAGGGAATTATGAGGAAGCGGCCAAGCTTCTTACGGACATGGGCGCTTCGGCCATGGAGAACGGCCTTCAGAGGCAGCTGGGACGAGCTCTGCATCTTCTTGGAGAGCTGCAGCTTCGGAGGGGTCGGCCTGACCTGGGCACGCAGCATCTGACTGAAGCTTTCCAGTGCTTCATGGACTTTGGATGGCAAAAAGTATGTTCTATCTCTGGTCTAGTAGTAAGCGTGCTCAAGCGCAGTCGGGAGGTCTTGGGTTCAAGTCCCTTATCGGGCAAAGTGTTACTGGGATTTTGCAATTTCTAATAACAGTATGATATTGGGAAATATTCGGTGTTGTACCCACCTGCGTCGGAGAACTCGTTAGACCGTCGGTCCTGCGCCTGATTTCTTTCTGGTCGTGTCGGACTACCGTCCCTTCAGAATAGGAGAAGCAGGGAACAGGGTATGCACCTGTACCTGCACACACGTCTACGTATGTCTTGCGCAGTTGTCAAGTATCTATTAAGATGGCCGCCGTGGCTGAAATTCGGCTAGGGCGACATTATTATTATTATGTCAGTACAAAAGAGGCCCATGTTATTCACGAGAAAAACCCGACCGCATCGCTCTTAACTGCCTAAAAAATTGTTTTTATTGTTCAACTTGTTTCCAGACTATTCTCAGCAATATCGCGTACTCCATTAGGCACACTTTTAAGCCCACATAAAACCTTGTAATTTCCGTAATTCTTTTTAGTTGTGAATGCCTTAAATTTGACAATTGCTCATTGCTTACGGTTTGTAACTACTATCAACGTGCACTCATAAGAGAAGTAAGACATTTTAACATTAATAAAGACTTTTCGAAACATTAGACATGAGACATGGCGTCGGCAAGTACTCATAAACTCCCCTTTTATATGAAATACAAATTAATACAACTTAACAACGCTGGTATTTCGCATTCGTGGCATCGTGGCAAGAAAATATAGGTTCCAGGACGAAAAAGAAAAAAAAATCAATATCATATTTTAAAAAATCATTCCGTCCATTCGCATCAGCAAAAAACAAGCATTTTTAGATTGTAGGAACCAAACCAGAAAATCGGAGCCCTTCTATGACTACCGACGCCCATGAACATCTACATAATTACTGTACCGATGCGTTACCCTCTCTAGGGGTGGAGGACCCCTCCAATGGGCCACCATCTAATTACGAACCTCATGAAACTCGACTTCTAAGATGCCACTTTACGACTGTGTTATGTGAGCGAGAGGGACCTAATCCGGTCGTGGTGATCCAAGGTCGCTGCAATACAGCATTGTACTATCTCCTGCTAGAACAAGGTAAAAAAAGTTGACCGATGACCTACCACTCACATTACATCCATCCCCAACCGGCTACTGCAGAGCGACCTTCTTCGCACCCGGTAAGTGGTAGACCAACTCTTCGTCTTCCAAAGCGCAGCTTCAGCACTCGAACCTTATGATCTCTGCTTGAAAATGTGAAGAACCATTTCAGCGAGTATAGTCTGCGCTTCTTTATAAGCGACATAAATAAATCCTTAACATTCCAAATTGTGAAATATTAAAAGAAATTGGGTCTGCCGCAAATGCAATGCGAGCTCTTGAAGTAATTTGGCGAAGTAAGAAGGTGAAATGCATAAGAGAATAGAATTAAATATTTATCTAGATATCTCCCAATTCGCTGGAACCGCATTTGGATTTGATTTTTTTTTAATCATTTTAGCTACATTCAGGAAGCTTATAGGTTATATACCATGTACCGAGTAAGAGGTAGTCCAAGCTGCAATGCAGGGTAACTTTGCTGGCACGACTGGTTAGGTAGCCCTCGCTCATATGATACCTCGTAAAGATACATCTATGGTGTCGCGTTTCGTACGGTTTGTGTAGGGGGGGGGGGGCTGAAAAGCAGGGCAACGAATATTTATTTTGCACATGCATGTGTACAGACACAACTGTCCCCCTATTCCAATGGGACGGCAGTCCAGCACAACTGGAGATATCCACGACGGCTTAATGCTCTCCGAGGTCTGGTGGTGAAAACCGCCAACTTCTTGACTCTAGAATGTTTCTACAAAATTCCAATAACGCTGTTTAATCTCCACCCGTGATTCGAACCCGGGACCTCACGTCTGCGGTTAAACGTGCTTACTAAACAAGGCTTAAGATATACGCTTGGTAGGTTATACTACCCAGCAGGGAACTGACTTGATGATGTCTTGTTGTGACAGACATAATATAGATAGATAAGGGAAGCCGGCCTAAAACGCAGCCGTCTAATTTGAAATAGATGGCAAATGTACAGTCTGGCCCTCCTTTTTTCATTAATTTTTCTGGTCAATGTGCAAATTAGATAGACAAAAAAATTTCTTCACCATTCTTCAAGACAACCAGTCGCCGTCATATGTCGCATATGGCATCCCTTCTGTGCGTATGTTATCTCTATAGAGAGACTTTCCGATGAAGCTGTATTGGGCTTCTATTTGCTCTCGCTCCACAGAGAATATTTTTTTTATAGAATAGGGGGCAAACGAGAAATCGGAGCCTATCTACGTCTGTCGACGCCCATGAAAATCGGAATAATTACTGTGCCGATAAGATTTATTTCTCCTTCTGAATATGTTGGAAGTGTAACTAAAATTTTCTGCAACTTTTTTTTATAATGTAGGGGGACAAACACCGACGCCCATGAACATCCACAAAATTACTATGCTGATGCGGTGCCCTACTTCCCCACCCACAATGGGCCACTGACACATGCACATACGATACATTATTAATATTCATTCACAGAGAAGATTATTATAATAATTTTCAATTACAGCCTGTTGAAATATCTAGTCTCCATGACCAAGACTCTCAAATGTTGGATGTGAAAATAAAATACCCCGACATGAATGTACACGAGGAGGAGGCGGAGCAATCAAGACTCATGATGGCCGTCTCCGCCGGTATTTATAGAAATATTCTTTACTAGCCGGTGTCCGTCAGTTTATAGAAATATTCTTTACTAGCTGGTGTCCGTCAGTTTATAGAAATATTCTTTACTAGCTGGTGTCCGTCAGTTTATAGAAATATTCTTTACTAGCTGGTGTCCGTCAGTTTGTTTGCTTTTTTATCCATCCATGTCGTGGGCAACATGGGAGAAATAGGAAGTGCATGAAACATGTTGCAAATGCATTTTTGTTGTGTATACAACAATAAAGTTTCATCCAAATCCCATCCATTATTTCCGGCGATTAGCGTGTATTCTGTAAATTTATTCTATATTAGTGTACCTTTCCTCCACACCCCCAAGGGCCACCGGCTATTCCCAAACCGTACGAATCTCGACACCGAAAACGTCATTTTACACCAGTACCACGCGAGCGAGAAGTACATCCCCGGTGGTACGGCCCGATTCGACTGCAATGCAGCATGGCACTACCTCTCACTAATGTGAATGCATTGCTCCGATCACTTTTTGTTCGTATTACGTGAGTCAGATATATCTCAGGTTGTGCCGGCTGACATGAGACGTGGCTGAATTGCAATGGCAGTTTGACTATTTTTCTGGCTTGGGATGCAAAGGACAAGAAGAAATGACAGACCAAACGATATCTCCTTGCTACCTTTTGCTATTTTTATAAAAAGCTTGTAGAATCGCAAGCCAGAACATGCCACATCCTCGCCTTCACTACAAGGTTACATGAAAGATTGCTTCCTTGCTCGGTCGAAATCATATTTACGATCAAGTTCTCATCGGTACTAATTAAAAAGTAATTGCTTGTCTGAAGTTAGTTGTTGTTTAGTCAGTTGAAAGTTGGAATTGGGCCGGCACGACCTGGCGGGTACCTCTCACTAACCGGCGTAAAGTGACTTTGGAGTCACGCATCGTGCAGTTTATGAGCAGCCGGTGGCCCATTTGAGGGCAGGAGAAAACGAGAGCAACGCATACGGCATTTTAATCATGCGGATATTTATGGGTATTTGTAAAAATGCTCCGATTTCTCATTAAAAAAATCTTAAATGCGCTAATCTCTGGAACTCGTGGCTCCATTTTAAAAAGTATTCCAGTGTTACATAATTAATTTTTCGAGGAAGGCTACATGCCATCACAAGACCAAAAGAAGCTGAGTGCGTGCGGAGCACTACCAGTTACTGATCAATAAATACTCAAAATGAGTAGGTACTCCATAGTGAAGACAATAACACGCCCTAGGCTTAATATGTTTTTAAAGGGAAACAAACGAGCAAGGTGAATATTTAGGTAACCGACAGGGTCCATAAGCATCCACACAGGCAGAGGTTTTGAAGACGCGAAGCATTCTTCCTCGTCCCCAGTATCCCACGGGATTCTCTCCAATCACGCCAGAATAGATGTCAGTTTTGCCGCTACACTACTTCTTCCAAAAATATCTTAACCTACTGCGAACTTTGTATATTCATCGTAATCGTCTTCCTGATTAGCCGGACGTCCTCTGCTAGAGGTAGGCCCTGCGTTATTTAGTAATAACTTCTTATACAAGAGGTCGTTGGAATATTTATTTTAACACAATGAAGGTAGTCATGAAAAAAAAAAAAAGAAAAAAGTAGTCATGGCAAAACAACACGTGGTCAACCGTCGAAAGAAAAAAGACAATTTCATGTATAACAATTGGTAATCTATACTTAATCAGATATAGATGAAGAGTATGTTTGTTTGTTTGTACACGCTAATCTTGAGATTTCTGGCCCTAGTAGATCTACAGACCCAAGTAGATAATTATTTTTTGAAAAAATATTTTTGTGTTGAATAGTCCAATTTTCGCGACTAATAGGATAAGTTGTAAATCTATAAATTTAGCTTGATTTCACAGGCATGTGTGAGTTGAAGGTTAAGCCAACGCAGAGTACGTTTTTGAATACAAATCGAGTATTAAAACTATCATACAAGGTCTCAACAGTCTAGTCCTAATAGGCATTACTTTTTTTATAGTCCATATTAATATTATAAATGTGAAAGTTTGTATGTCGCTTTGCTTTCATGGCGCAATACTTTTGATGAAATTTGTTATGAATGTTATAGTTAACTAGCCTGTCTCGACAGACGTTGTTCTGTCATAAACTGAATTTGTTGTCATTGTAACGTATAAGCATAAAAAAATGTTAAGGGTGAACAACCCTTATTACTTAGGAGTATGAAAAATATAGTAGACGATTATCAGACCTACTGAATATGCGAATAATATCTGGTAGAAATTAGTAAAGTTGTTTGGGAGAAGTAAGAACAACTAACGCTGTGACACGAGAGTTTTATATATAAGTAGATCCGACTTTTGTTTCTATAACTAGCTTCTAAAAGAGGTGAGAGTTTATGTAAGAATCGAAACTTCCAAGGGAGATACGGCCTTTTTAATGGTTTAAAAAAAGGATGATGTTCACAATTATTCTACCTGGATGTTCCTTTTGTATGTTTGTTACGCGATTACGTCATCAATTGTTGACAAAATATTTCTGCTTAAAAGGATATACACCAAAATGATGATGAGGTTTTGGAGAAAACGACCAATCCTTACAATCCTCATATTTCATATGCACATAACAGCTCGTATGTTTTTCTTGTAAACTATCTGTTTTTTTTTTTTAAGTTTGCACTTGTCATCATCTCAAAGTCTGTCTGTCTGTCAAAGTAAGGGATTGTGACAATTTACAAACAATTGTCAAAACCGTTTAATTTGAAATCATTATACCAATGTCAAAGAAAAAGCATATACCCACTATGGCGGAATGCACCAAGAAAACTCATGAACTGACTAGCAGTAATAATTATAAAATTTACAAGCCCCTTGATATTTGTTTCCATGAATAGGTTTAGGAAATAATTAGTATTTGCTATAAATTATATATTTTCGTTTATCCAGCTGTTTATTAGTAATTGCGTTTTATCCATGAGAATATTGTGGCATCAAAAATTAACATTAAAAGAAATTAAAAAATTGAAAATATTAAAAATTTCATCATTATATGAAATTTTAACATTGAGTTGATTGTTATTTATAGATGGATAATGTTGGAAGTGTAAAATTTTCTTCTACCTACAAATAATAATAATCATCATCATCATTATCAGCCCTTACCGGTCCACTGCTGGACGTGGGCCTCTCTCAATGAACGCCAAGACGACCGATCTCCTGCTACTCGCATCCATCCCGGACCGGTTACTGCACGGAAATGCTTGATTAAATTAACTATTTTCTTACCATTCGCGCGGTTCCGCCTCCCACTCGGTCGATTTATGACCTGTTCAAGATCTGGTCAGCTGCTGCTAATGATCACGATTTGAGAAAACCATTAGTATTTTCCTCAGATAGGTTATTTACATGCTATAGGGATTTCAAAAAATGTCACGTAACGCACCGTTTGATATTTTTAGATACATTTCTAAAAAAACACATATCAACAATACAATCACGCGCGCAGGGATATTGTAACATTCATACACGTTGATTTTATTTTTACTTGTTAAAGTAGAAGTAGCCATGTTACTGCCCAAAAACACAAAACATTTACATTCAAATCGAAACCTGAACTGTTGAATAATAATATTATAATAATATAATATTTATTCAGTAGTTTAACATACATGGTAAATAAAATACAGTTTAGTTGAAGGTACAAATGAATCTTATTTTGAATAATTTTGAGTAGTGTCAGGCAATAGGGTGCCCCGTATTTCAGGCAAATACTAGACCTTTAAATCATTAGATATACAAACTAGATTAATAAATCACTTAATAACTAAATACTATATAATATAAGAGTATGCCTCTTAACACATTTTCAATTTAGTTTTTAGATCAGTACTAAAGTTTGGTTTTCTGGATGAGACCGCTTATAGCGGTATGACCGCCCTTTTTGTATTTCCTAGTTTTTAGTTCGATGTACACTGACTTTTATGGAACAAAATAAGGCATTTTTATTGATTTTATTTTTATTTATGTATTTAAAGTAGGTATTTCATAAAAAAGAAATAAAAGCTAACTAAAATAAACCTAAATACAAAAAAATGTTATGCTTATTCTACTGTAGAACCAATAACAAATTCTCTATAGAGTAAGTCATTTTTTGCCCTCAGTCAGATTTTAATACTCACTTTACAGTTAAAGTGGTTAAGTGGATATATGTTAGTTATTGCATTATTTTTACTGCTATATTCCGAGTAGTAGGGCAGATATGAGTGCCGCTTTAGTACTACATTCAATATAAAGAATTGTTGAACGGTTAATACATTAAATTACTTGTGAAGTTGGTTCGTTGGAAAAAACAAACGGACGGAAGCTGCATTAATTAATGCTCTTTGTGACCGCTCAGTGGTTAGTAGCAGTGTTTTTCCACTCCTCCCCAAGACGTAATGCAATAGTTATTTATGGATTGACATTAAACAAAGTATACTTGTCTGTTACAATAAAACTAGTTTTACGGATTTAATTTTAGTTGTTTAAAATTATAATTCTTTGGGTATTTTTAAAAACTTGGTACATCAGGACATCTATAATCTCAGTCCGCCCGTGACCATGGTTGCTGTAAAGCTCCTGAAACGTCGGGCTACATAAATAATTTGATAAACCGCGATAAAATCCGTAAAAGTAGTTTTATTGTAATGTCTAACATTTGCGTAAACTTAAGACATCTATATACTTGTCTGATTAGGTACTGATCTGATATATGTCGAAGCTTTTTAAAAATAGATATTAACTTACATATCCTTTTTACGTAAATCTTCTATGTGATGTTTGAAGGACAGATTTTCGTCTAATGTTATGAGTAAATATTTTAATTTATCTATTAGTGTAATATTAGGACATGTGCACTTATTATTAGTGAAAGCAGTAGTGGGCTTACGATGTATGATTAGTTAGAACTGGGCCGGGTTTGCGTATTGAAAACTTTATATATTTTGTTTTTTCTGCATTCAGTGTTAGTAGATGGATCTGCCATTTGTTGACGATATTAAATCCTTGTTGTGCACTCCTGTAAGCTCTGTTTTCAGAGTTAGCTGAAAAGAAAATGTCGTATCATCTGCACAGGATATGGTTAGGCCTTGTTCTATTCTTAATTCACACTGATCATTAATGTAAACCAAAAATACTGTTGGCCCTAAAATAGTTTGTTGACCAATCCGGTATTGTGTACCAGATTATTTTGGTATGAACTAAGGACGTTATCGATTTTAACACATGGAGAGCGCTCTCCTAAAAATATTTGATATAGTAGAAGATGGGTCCCCCTAATAGCTAGTGTTTCAAGTTTGCTTAAAACGATTATGTTAGATACAGCATCGAAAGCTTTGACTAAGTCTAGGAATATTCCAATTACAAGGTTTTCCTTATCAAGTTCCGATGTGATTTGTCAAATTGGTTTCTTGATAAAATCAATTTTTTTTCCAAATAATTGACCAGCCTATTATTTATATTTTTTTCCAATATTTTTGATAAGGAAGGCAGCATTACGATTGGTCTATAATTTGAGACTTCCTGTTTGTCACCAGATTTGTAAATGGGAATGATACAGCTTTTTTCACACATTTAGGGAAATAACCCACAGACACACATTTCTGAAAAATGTACGTTAATGGTTGCACCAAAGTATGTTTACAAGATATATTATCCCATCCAACCACACAATCGTGATAATCCTTTCTACTTACTTACTAGCTCAATCGGTTTCGAGAAGTGAAGAACACATAGTATTAGAGCTGCACGCCAAAAGATTTACTATTTGGCCTTGAAATTGGCTTTGCACTTTCTTTTTATCCGCGAGGTCAGAACCTATGTTAATAAAGAAATTATTTACAAAATTTGCTGATGTTATTTTGGATGAATGAGTTGTTAACAAAGCATACGATGATTCGTCCTTCCCTTTAGTATACGTTATGTCCTCAACATGTTTCCAAATTTGCTTACTATTACTTCCTGCTCGTTCTAGAAGGCTTTTATCGTAATTAGTTTTGATTTATTTTAGTAAGTTATTACAAAAATTCCGATATCTTTTGTATATATTATGCTATATTATATTCGGTTTTCTGGATCTGGCCTACATTTCATATGTAATTTATCTCTGTGCCTTATGCAATGAAGAGGGCCAGGTGTAATCCACTATTAAAATTTTTACTACTAGGTCGAAAGTTTAAAGTATTTTCCTTATTATTTCTGTATTACATATAACGTAACAAAATTTAGTGTCAGCAGAACTATAAATTGGGACGTAGTCGGTATTGTGTAAGTCTTCTACAAGTTTGTTTATGTTTAATTTAGAAATGTTTATGATTAACACGGTGATATTTTCGTCTCGGTAAGCAACAATTAAGTGTTACTAAGACAGCGTGATATTCGGTTATAGACGAGTTTAAAATGAGATTTGATGATGGACAAATTGTTCCTAGCATGACATGATCTAAGTATGACCCACTTAATGTGTAGATAGCATGTGAGCTGGGAGTAAGCCATGATAAGCACATATGTTGAGGTAGTCTTGAGTAATCGAGTCGTTGTTTCCTAGGAGAATTTAATTTAACATTAATATCAAAAGTGTGTTTTTGTTTTGATATGAATTTCATCAAACGTTGCTCAATGTGGTAATAAAATATGATGTATTTTTGAACGTTAGCATATATAGAACCATAAATATAAAACATATCTCATAACATTTTCCTGCAAAATTGTTTGCACAGTTTGCCTGCAGGTACGAGTCTCCTATGTAATTCTATTACTATATAATTATAACCTAACTATTCTTATAGCGATATTAATCTTTATATTTAAAACTATTTGCTTAATATTAATTACTAAGTGTTTCGAGTAGATGCCTTTTAATGCTTTTTTGAATTTGAGTTTGTTTGACTCCAGTCGAATATCTTCAGGCAAAGTATTTAGGACGTATGGAAGACTTTTAGCTAAGGTACGGTCTCCAAAGTAGCTATTAACTAGCGGTACTTCGTGCCTGCCCGCAGACATCGACCTAGTACCATGTTTGTGCTCTATCGGCACTGGATTACGCACCCGATTGCCATGATTATTTATTGCTATAAGGTACTTGCATTTTAGGCTAGCTGGCAGTATATTACATATTTTAAATAATTAAGAGTAATCTCTATTCGAACTGTATTTTGTTTTATTGTTGACTAGCAATTTTAAGAATTTAATTTGCAATGCATCAATTTGATCTATGTAAGATTTAAATGTCCGTAGCAATCAAGGGCATAACTCAAAACCGAATCTATCCGATAGTGTGGATCTTGGTACCTTAAAGATGAGATGGTAAAATTTGCCTAAAAGTACCCTTAGTTGGAAATATAGTTAATATGTTGGAGCCAGGAAAATACAACATCAACTTTAATTCCCAAGATATGTCTTCCTTTGCAATATATTTACATGATCAAGTTTTAAAAATATTATGAAGAAAGGTAAAAGTATGGGTATACATGAGTGATGGTGTTTCAGCTTTAGGCAAATAAGGAGATCGAATGATGACAAACTAGTAGAAGACCGCATCTATGTCCTGTTGGGTCAAGTGACAGGTTTCTAAGATGTTTATACCAGCAAGTAGGGTGCTTATATCACCGGCAAACAAACTGTTAACGTGCATGACGTAACACACAGGGCCACACACAGAGCCCTGTGGCACCCCGCAGCGTACTTGCGTCTTATCGCTTAGGCAGTCGCCTATCTTGACACGATATATATGCAGTTCAGTGGCTGCCCCACACCACATTCGTCCATACTCTGTATTTTCAGAGCGTGGTACTACCAGAGCGTGGTAGTATCCAAAGTGTCGAATGCTTTTTTAAAATCGTAAAATATGGCTTCTTTTACTGGCTGATTGTCTGGCATAGAACGCCCAGGTGAGACTACTGTACCGAGAAACTTGAAATTTGTTACATAGGCCTTTTACGATATCAGTGAGCACTAAGAAGAATTTTTTATAAATTGAAACAATAAAAAGGGATTGACATAATTTATAATAATCTTACGCGGTCGTAATGCGACGGCGAGGCGCTGCTCGTTCATTTCAAAGAAACTCCTAAAGATCTCATCAGATAAATATCAGATTCTCACTTAACACATAAAGGTCTTTAGTTTTTTAGCTGTTCCGTACCACCTTACGGATAACCCAAAGCCAAAAATTGAGGCTTTGGTATTGCTATGGGGAGGGCCCCCTAAGCCCTTTACAACAATAAACTTGATGTAAAGGTAGAAAATACAATCATTCCATTCGTAATGTACTAGTTGTGGATGTGCTAGCATACCTCTGCCTACCTCCTCGGGGATAATAGGCGTGAAGGTACTTTTTTCTATCATTCCATTCGTAATAGTCTTGACACATTGGTCGTCATCAAGATCTTTATTTAAGGAGGACTCGTACAGTTGGCTCGCCTTATGATTTCCTACCTTCTCTACGTGTCTGATGACCCTAATTTAACGGGTCGCCCATTTTACAATTTGATTTGTTCATGAGCTATGAATCCCCCAGGTGTTTGTAAGCTCATAACTTAACAATGACTGTATCGGATATGATGATGATTTTATTTTTGCGTTCGAAATTACAGGGCGAAGATGCCCCATGTGAATATGTATTAATAGGGTCGAAAAATTTCAACCTACTACTAGCGTTTGTGATTGAAAATAACTACGCGTAACATCACACGTTACCATGGCAACAAATTCTGCAGTTACGCCAGGACAGCGTCCGTCGGGGACAGCTACTTTATGCTATAAATAATTTAGTAAAAGTTGTCTAAAATGTTGTTTCCGGAAGGGCAAGAGCTAATGGCATCGTACTTCAATTTGCTGGATCATGCTAAGACGTGCACAATCGATAAGGTAAAGGTTATCGAATGGAAGTTGTCTCATGCTGGATGGTGGAATAAAAGGAAGCATCACGAAAACATACCCTGCATATGTCCAGCTCATAACAGGACCGCTTTGGATATACTGAGGTACTCTTGAAATACTAACATCATTATCATTGAACACAATATTGCTTAGGAAAATAAAGGGTTTGACTTTAAATGTACTGTAACACATTTATGGTCTCAATCGATGCGGTATGAGGGGTGACGTGAAAAGCAGCACCTGGCCAACTCATAGACCGCTCCATAATTCTTCGTAACTGTACGTACACAGACAATTGGGTTCATCTTACATGCCTCTATCTAGTCTTACATTTTTTTACTATACGTCAAGTTCCTACATGCCACAATCTATTTCTATTATACGTCAAGCTTAACAGTAGAAGTAGAGCAAATCTTCGTCCTAGCCAACTTGGCTGCCTAATCTAGGGGATTTGGTAAACGTGCCAGTTCTTACATTGAGCGACAGTCATCTCAGCAACTCAGAAGGTAAACCATGGCCAATCCTAGATTAGTTTAAACTGGAATACACGAATCCGGGTTTCCGCGAAATGTTTTCCTTCAACGCAAGAGCACTCAGAAAATGTACCCAAGTTAGAAATACTCATTTTCACATGGCGGAATTCAAACTTGGACTACATGAATGAACGTCCGAGGCGGTAATCACTAGATCGCCTGACCAGGTCTATAATAGAGGGGGAAATAATTACTAATTCCAAGGATTTATCTCGGTGTAGTCTTAGAATGATAGCAGCACTTAGTAAGATATATTCAAGTTCAATGTTTACTCGGATTTCTTTTCCATACTACGTTGGAAGATTACGAGTTCGATCCCAATTATTCGTATATAAATATCGTTTTATTTAATACAAATATTATAACCTTGTATATTTTATATTAAAATATTAGTTTTCTGTACATATTCTCCGTATAATTTTCCAATATAACATATTTCAATTGCGCCATTTGTGTAATTCTTAAAAAAAAGGCATGGATTTTTTTCTTCGTATATTAATATGAATAATTAACTGAAATTGTTAATTACAGGAATAGAAATAATCAAGGGGAGTTATCAAGTCATTACTCCGAAATCTCCAGTGATACAATGGGTAGAACAGAAACTATTGAGGATATTACTAAAATGAAGAGTAGTTTTGTGCCAAAATAAGTTTATTATGACATGGATACTTTAATGTACTTATTTTTATATACCGTGGCAAAACGGCCACCAACGCCCATCATATTCGCATAGCGGTGCAGACCACTTTCTCCTCGCGACAGCATAGCTGTTTATAAATTCGACTAAAATGCAGCGGGGCCTAAAAAATATAAGCTTTCGATGGAAATAATAAACATGTACCCATTATAATTTGTATTTCTCATAATTTATTATTACTTTATTCTTACAAGATTAAATATATACATTTACAACAATATAGGATAAAATTTTAACATTCCAATACCGATGTAACATTTATAAATCAACCACCTCATTGTACTTATTACGTATCTGTTAACGATTATTATGGTAAAATTATATTTGGTATCATAAATTATCATGATTTAACACGTCTAACTGTTTAAAAACACAAGGGTATTTTTATGATTGTATTTTCAACATCGAAATCAGTATTTAAATAATTGTTATTGTCGATAAAAACTCTTCAAGTTCTAGATTGCACAGTCGATCATTTAATATAAGGTCCTACTCTAGACCTACTTAACACGCTTTTCCCATTTTACGCGGTTGTAAACGTACTTTGAATCCTTCTTCACGTTTCAGAATAATGTCGGCTTGCAGTCTGAAGTCTGATTCTTTGAGGTCGGAGATGACCTTGAAATTTCTTAGTATCGTCGAAAGGATGATCTTCAACTTCAACATGGCGTATTTGCGACCTGGAGGAAATTAAAGTAGATTTAACATCCATAATTTATACAAATCATAAATCAAAATTTAGAAAGTCTTGTATCTGTAGATTTTCTCCAAATGTACTGTGTGGATGTTCATGCGGCTTTCACCTATGGATGGATTGGTTACCGAGGAAGGTTCTCATGTATAACATGTATGTAACAACAATCTGGCCCCTGGTATTCACGGGTAAAGCCGGGAGCCATCGATAGTAAGGCCGTAAATACGAAAGTTTTTCTGTGTAATATCATCACAGTCAAACAGTTTAATTATATGTGATGGCATACAATTACTTTAGATTAGGGATCAACGTGAGCTACTTGTTCTCCCCAGTTTCCAGTTATCAGCCAACATTCCGAGTCACCCCGGACGAAGTCACGGGTAAAAGCAATTCGAACTCTTTATACAGTGAAATGGTAAATTGTTAAATTGATGATAACTTCCAATTTGACTATTATAATAATAACAATGACTGTGGACACATCACACCCGTTGGCCTAGACCTATGCTAAGTACTGTAGGGATTTGTGTTACAGGTACTAGACAAAGGACAATATATTTAATATTATTATATATTTGAGGAATGTTATATGTCTAAGATTTTTATTATAGAAATAATAGTACATATATGAATATCCATAACATAGACGGGATTCGGACCCGTGACCTCTGGCGTAACACGGCTACTAATCGCCACACTACCAAGTGAGCCCGCCGGTTGTCGAATGACAATTAGTGACTATCTTATTATCCGGCAACATACAAAGTGATCTAGTTTGTAGTGATTTGGTCACTGAGACCCCCTCTGTTTGGAATCAAGTTCCTTTACTATCAGTAACTTAACAATATGATATACAAATTGGTTCCGTAAACTCACCGACACAACTCCTGGGTCCGGCAGAGAATGGAACAAATGCATAATAATGGCGATTGGCGGAGCGTTCTGGTAGGAAGTTGTCCGGATCGAACACATTAGGGTTAGGGTACACGTCCTCACGCCGGTGCAGTTTGTAGGTTGCGACGACAACGGTCGTTCCTGCCGGGACTTTCAAGCCAGCGGACGCTGAAAATATTGTAAGCTATTAGAAAAGTTTATTTCTTGGATCACCATGATATTTTACTGTCAATGTATGTGTGTTCCTTGGAGGCACTAATTTAATAATAAGATGTACTGTTAGGCATTGCGGCTGAATTGAGGCGGTACAACCGGTGAGGTACCTGTCGCTTCTATAATCGCCGTAAAGTGCAGATTGACAGCTGGTGGCCCATTTGAGGGAAAGAGAAAAAAAGGCAACGCATCTGCATGACAATGTGTGACTAGCAGAAGCCCATAGACATCCGCATATGTATATGGGCGTCAGTAGACGTCAATAAGCTCCGATTTTTTGATTGCCCTATACTATAAATGTCGTAAACAAGTTTAAAATAATTGGGTTGACACATCGATCGAATGGCTTTATTTTAGCGAGGTCAACAAATGCAAGATAATCATCGAAATCCAAATCACGCCTATTATTAAGAACAAACGAAAAATATGATACTGTATATATTTATTAATTCAAACAATTTTAAGTTTAAATTAATGGGTAGTTTTATAGAATTTAAGTGCTAATGGAAACGTCGTTATTTAATTTTCCTATACAAAATATCCTTGACATTTGAATCCGGATACCAAAGTCGTTATAATGAACAATAATTTAGACCAAGTCATGCTCTTTTAATAATTTATGGTATAACTTAATAAATTTATGCATATTTGGAACCCCTTAATATTCTTATATTTAAGACAAATTACTAAAAACTCTCGTGATCTCGAGATTCTCTTAAAATATACTAAACGGTTTTTCATGCGGATGCATGCATTCACCCTTAAATAGAGGATTTCCACAGGCCGATTTCGAAGTGAATAATTCGGTTTTTTTATTCACGGACGAAGCCGGGATGGATCGCTAGTTAATTTATAAATAACTTACGCATTAGTACATCCTGGTTAAGATGGCGAGCAATAATCGGTACTGGCGGGAACAATCTCAAAGTTTCCATAAGGCATCGCTCTAAATACTTCATTTCCAATGTATCTTGGAAGGTGGCTGGCCGGTCAGAATCACCGAATATTCCATACAACTCTTCGACAACTTTCTCTTGAATATCTTGATGAATACCCATCAGGGATAAGAAGAAGCTACTTCCGGCGGCTGTTGTGTCGTGTCCCTAAAGTTATAAAGTAACATATTAGGTTAAGGACAAAGCAGACGGTCCATATTAGGTGCATCCTATAAAATTTTGTAAATGAAATAAGATAAAAGTGAAAATTCCAAATTTTACCATAAAATTCATAAAATACCAAAAAAAAGTTAATAATTCTATATGAAGATGGCGCTCTTGAGTTATATGATAACTTTCGTAGCACTTGTTATTTTTATATTTTGTACAATTTTGTATTCCGTTCCTTACAACTAGAGGAATTGCAACTCCTCCGTCAGCGCCGCCACGGGCATGACTTATTATATACTACCCAATTTATTATTAACAGCATTTTTTAAATGATTATGGCAAAATGCGAAGCGACTATTGACCTTTTAATACAAATATCTATCAAAAAGATACATCAAATTGTATGACTATCTTGGACGGATTAAATTATTTTATCACTGAAATTACGATCAATTTCGACGATTCAAATGGTCCTACATATAATCTATTACTGGTACAGGATCAGACCTAACCTCCACATAATTTTGAACGGTCTCGGCAGGATGAGGGACCCCGTGATCTCTGGTCATGATAATAATGGTTGCATTTACTATGGTAAATATTCACAAATCGGGATGCATTCCATATGTGCGAGAGTGGAGGATTCTCTTTGCTTCCAAATCATAAGCCCAGGTCCAGATATATTTGAACAGTCTCCTTTAACATTACTAACAAGTTTCAAATTCTTCTTACTTACCTCGAACATGATGGTATCAACTTGTTCTTTAATTTCTTCATCAGTAATAACAACGCCTCCCTGAGCGCTCTCTAACAGCAGGTCAAGGAAAGCAAGACGTTTCTTCTGACCAACATCATCGTCGACATCCAAGTCGTCTTTAAGACCAGCAGATTGACCGAAAGACAAGCCTTCTACTGATGTTGCTTTGGCTGATGATTCAGTTGATTCGGAAATAATGGATGGTTGTTTTCCGGATTTGAAGTCTTCCTTCTTCTTCTTAATAACCTGTGATCAATATGTTACTCGTGTAATTAGGATATTTATGTGCTATTTCTACAAAATATAAGTCACCTATTGTAAAATGCGGCTGGGGCCTGCATCAATGATGACAAATACGAAATTGTATCAAAAGGTACAATTTCGTATTTGTCATCATTGATGCAGGTAAAGATTCTAAACATTATGACGATGCGACTCTAGCGTAATTAAATAGTCTTACCTTTGTGGTCAGACCATGAATAATGCCCAGAAGTTTATCTTGGACCTTGGCATATTGGGTGAAGTTGAAGAGCATGTCAGGCCTGAGCCAGATCTTGGTGTGTCTCAAGTGGAGGATGTCACACATCTTCATAACAGCCATAGCGTATTCAAATCCACTTTGGTCCTGGGTAGACTTGCTCACACCCATCGCAGTTTCTGTAGCAACAAACATCATTATGACCATATTACAACAGAGGTTTTGTTATTTATAAAAAGCTTTGGATATATATAACCATTCCGCCAAATAACGTAAATTACAAACGTTAAATAAGGACAAAGTGGAATAATCACATTTTTAGCCCTAAGTCAATTAGTGTATACACCAACATAGCCTGATACTGGATATGCTAAAATATTATAATAATATCTAACATAATTTTTTATAATAACATCTAACATAATTTTAGCAAAAGTGAACTCTTCTTAATCAAGAAATGCAGAGCATCTTCAAATACTTCGTCTTACTTTATACTCGCGTTACGAAGGTAAGTTCTTAGGCAGCGCAAATTTTTTTTTCTCTACAACAACGGACTACAACGGTATGCATAAAACCCAATCAGCATGTTTAACAAATTTAAAAATTTTACCTACTACACAGACCTACACACTAACATTTGCAAGTTCAACTTATAGTGTTAGTATGAAAAATATCTACTGAATTCTTAACAATTCGTATGAGATCACACACTAATGTTTCTATTGTCGTCGGTTTTCGTGCAATGCTTTTAAAATAGGAAACAGCCAGGAGAATATGATTCATAATTCTGTTACCGTTGAAGGTCCCACTATAAAATTATTAATGCACCTTCAATTTTAAGCGGTTTATCATGGACCCTGTTGATGTAGAGACACCACCAGTATCAATTTAATTAATGTCTACACGCACCCTAGCAAATGAATTGAGTGTTAAAAAGTATTGTAAGTAAAATAAGAAATGTTTCCGTCTCTTCATTCGTTAATTCGCTCGATACTAAATACTAAATAATAGGACGGAGAAAACGACGGTTTAAATGAAAAAAATACTTTCTAAATCACGATCACGTTTGAAAACCAAAGTAATATTTAAAAGAAAACCAAATGTTACGGAACTCTGTTCTTGCGAGCCAGATTTGATCTTGACCGGTATTTTAAGATTCGGATGTTAACTCTTCAGTGCAAGTGACCTAACGTGCCCTCAAGTATTGCTTAAATGTAATTAATATTTCAAACGCGCGTGGGTGGTCCATGAGCAGACGTAATGTGTATTATATCCTTTCCTTATAGTACCGTGATTGACATTACGCGTACTATCATAACAATGGTTTCGTAACAATGAAATACGTTGTCCCATCATCACTAGCCGTTACGACTGCCGTGGACACTGATAAATGTAGAAACAGCTCTCAGAAAAAAAATATGCGGTCGGTCCCTCTTTCGACCTATAACCTAGTCTCGTTACCAGGCGAGCACACATAGGAATCCGATGAAGCTGTATTGGGCTTCGCTTCGCTTCCACAGCAAAAGTTCAGGTTCGAAAGGAAAACCCTTTGGCTACGCTTAAACAACGGACGACGGTTAAAAAATAACTATAGAGATAAGTTGTTATCATAAATAGTTAACCGAACATTATTATCTCGCACAGAGTACGGAACTCATTACAAGGCTTAATAGCGAACCTTCTACAATTATATAGACACGAGGATGTCGTATTACAATTAACGCACGTTTCCAAGTAACATACAAAGTAGACCGTAATCTTACCTTGTATGCATTATTATTAGTTTTAATTAGTATGTACCTGCGCATTAGACACGTGACGTCATTTGCATATCACTAAATATGTGAGTGGGTTCGCGGACCTATTATTGATGTCACATCTTGGTAGTTATAAATCAAAGTCGCAAACTTAGATGACGAACAGTTGCTGTAATTTATTGTGATGCTTTGTTATCTTACAATCGTATGTAAATTTATTAAAATAAATCATACGTCAGGCAAAAAATGTGAGTCCTAATTTATTACCAATATGCCAAGAAAATATTTTAAAGTATGACAGAGTTAAAGGTAATATTCTAAATTTAGAATGTCCTCCTTCATGTTTATTCTGGGTTCAAAAAGTTTAAAGTATTTGAATTAAGTATCAAATTAATTATCAATTAATGTTATTAATAATGCAACAATTCAGTTGTCATCCACAAAATTGACAACGCAAACCAGGTGTTTCTATTAAGTGTATTATGTGCAAAAAAATGTAAATGCAAATGTAATTACCGAGTAAGATTTCGACTGTGCATTCGCTCATGTAGTCATGACAATCGAACACTCCTGCCTCCTTCTTCATTTTGTCTACAACTGCCCTGGAATTGGCGTTGAACAGGTCAATGAAGCTCTTCAACACGTTCAAGTGGAAAGTTGGCGCAATCAGCTTTCTGTGTGACCTCCATTTGGGACCTTAAATAAAACAAGTACAATTAGTTTTCAATTATTTCCAACCGAAACAAATAAAATGAACGTTCTAATTGCTTTTAGATATTTAATGAAAACATTAGGTGAGTATTTATTTTCGAATTTTATCAATGTTCTGTAGAAGTGTCGAGCTTAGCTCGAACTCTATTTACGTCACGTAGAGAGGATTCATGAGAATAGTCCCGAGTCACTCTGTGACTACTCTCGTGAATTTTGTACAGTCTCAACTTTGGACAGTTTCAAAGAAAGAAAAGGAGTTTCTTGATCACAAGATAATAACATAGAACGATCATCGCTTAGCAAATGATATGGAGCTGACTTTCAGCGGGTAATTTAATTATTTCATTAACCAACGTATAGCCTACATGAAAGCACTATGATAAATTTAAAATAAACAATATAATTTGGCACTGATAAACTTAGTTTACAAGCGTCACATATTTCAAAACAAATTTTATGCCGCCACCTACCTGTGCTGATCAAAAGACCATCTCCGAGCCATGGCTTGAAGAATTGGTAGTCTTCAGCTTTGTCAATGTGAACGTGACTGCCAAGAATAACTTCTACATCCCGTGGGTCGTACAGGAACACAATTAGCCTAGGTCCGATCCACATACGTACAAGGCTGCTATCCTTATATTCTTCGCTCTTCTTGACTACGTTTGTGAAAATATCTGCAAAAAGATGTATGTTACTTACTATATTTTGTATGGAAATAGAGATTTTCAATTTCACTAGAAGTTTATTTAATAATTTGATACTACAAAATCAATTTATTTATTAATTGTGTTAGATAATTTGTTTTAATTTTGACCTCTTGTATGCACGTCTACTGCATTTTTAATAACACCTAATCTGAGGGTAGTATGCTATTTGTAATATAAAGTTATGAGACAGCAAAGATCACCAAAGGTGTTCTAGTGTTAAAATCTTCGCTTAAAACTCAGTTTGTCATAAATATGATTTTGCGAACTGATAGTTCCACATAAATTACGTTTGAAATACGATTCCTACCGCAGAAAAATAACAAACCTGCAGATGAGCCTACGAACTCCAAGGCATTTCCAATAAGAGGCAGTCCTGTTGGTCCGGGTATCTTCTCCGCCAATTCATACATGCGCCTTCTTGACATTCGCCAATATGAGTACCATAGTATGACCGCCGGCACCAGCAGCAGGTAGAAGAGGTTGGTAGCCGTCCACGCGCTGCTCTGGAGCACGTTCTCCGTGGATGCGTAACTCATTGCTTGTGTCTACCTGCCAAATATGTACTAATTTAGTCAGAATATCTACACAAATAACATAAAGCTGAATAGTTTGTTAGTTTGTTTTGGTGAACGCACTAATCTCACAAACTACCGGCCCGAATTGAAAAATTATTTTTGTGTCAAGTAGTACATTTATCTCATAAGTTATATAATATGAAGCTACGGCTAATAGGATTGAAGTTACGAGGGTGAAACCGGGGAGTGATGATAGTTCTCAATACGTAAGGTTATTATTGATGAATGCAATAATGATAAGATAGTCAGATTCAGACCTAATGAAATTGATAAAAATTTATTGAAAATATTTTCAAAGAATCAGGGGACAATCGAACAATCGGAAACTTTAGCATTTTTTGTTTCCGCATACAATCCGCATAGTTGCTAAACGGATGCATTGCCCTCTTTTCGTCCTCCCCTTCAATGGGCCATCGGACACTCACAGCGCCTATACGTGACAACATATCTCCTCAGCACCGCATGCAACGCACCACGGTATTACTAGTCCGATGGGCCGTAGAGGCAAGCGCAATAGCATCGCCGGCGGGAGTCGGTCCCTCCGAAAAAAAAAAAGAAAAATCATGGCACTGCCTCCTACTATAATAACAATAATTATTACTGTTCGGAAATTTTGATACTGTATCTTACAGCACTGTGATACTATCCGTGCTTAATTAAATACCAAAAAATGACACAAAGGTAGAGTCGTTAGTGAGAAAAAGCTTGGGCGCTATTTTGCCCGACACCGTCGGTCGACGGGTTCGGGTGATGTTTCCGAGCTTAAATACACATCTGGATTTCTATTCTCACGGTTACAACTAGAACGGTTTGACAGATTACCAGCGAGCGACGCCTTTTTAAGCAGACGTTTTTTGTTGGTATAATTTAATGTTAAGTTAGTAAACGATAAGGTTTTCATCATTTTCTACTTTTTATAGTATAGGTGGGCAAGCGAACAATCGAAGGCCTTTCACTACTACCGACGCCTATAGACATCCACATAGTGAAATCATGCGGATTCATTGCTCTCCTTTCCTCCTCCCATCCAATGGGTCACCGGCTGCTCACAAGCCGCACGACATGGACACCGAAGTTATCACTTTACGGGGGTATCCAATTTATAGCATGGCACTACCCATTACTGCTCGTTTAACCACCCTCTATACTATATAAAAAGGCATATAACTAAACTTATATGTATATGTAGGTGAGAGACTTGAGCAGGCAACTCATACGAGTAAGTTACTACTGAGCTTAGCTGATCTATTGCGAAAGATAATGCGAATCGTACTTAGGAAATCATTAGTAAACATCATTTGATACGCGACTCGTCTGACGTCGTATATAATCACAGTTGTGTTAGTATCAACATGAGCTGGACCCAAGCTTTAAGAAAAGATGGTAGGATTTAAGAAGTGGTAGTGCTATGCTGCATAGGAGGAGGTAGTGCCGTGCATGGTGCATAATACAACATCCTCCTATGCAACGGAATTGGGCCGTGGACATCTTCAGTGTCGCGTTTCGTGCGGTTTGTGAGTAGCCGGTATCCCATTGTGGGGGAGGGGGTGAAGGAGGGCAACGTATAGGCATAGTAATAATGTGGATGTTCAAGGGCGTCGGGTCGTAAAAATGCTCCATGCTCTCGTTTGCCCCCCTATTCTATAAAAAAGGCGAACAAAGAGAGTTCTTACACTACCCCACAAGTAATTTGTGGTACACTTTTCGGAAAAACATCTATCTTAAATATCTATATATATATATATATATATTACAAAACAAAATTACCGAGCAAGCTACATGTGATTGTTTTTCTCAAAATGTAGTAGATTTTGAGAAAAACGATATACGTCTTTTACCCATGGATAAGGCGATATCCGAGGAAGGTTTTAGTTTATAACATGTGATGTTTGTTTACGGCAACACATGTAAACATATAGCTACATATATGTCCGGATACATCATATGTAAAACAGACAGAGAAATCTCGCGAGCCCTTCCAACGCTGCGTTTTTAGCACAAAACATTTTTAGATACGGTATAGGTCCCCCTATAAGTCGGAGACTTTTTACGATTACCGACGCCCAGGAAAACATCATAATTCATACAAGTAACAACAACAAGAACAAAAAATACTATACATAGTATTTTCACCCCGCCCAATTCAAAACCGGCTACTCACAAACCGCACGAAACGCGACACCGAAGATATCACTCTTCGCCGGTCTCATGTGTCGTGCCGGCCCAATTCCGCTGCAATGTAGGATGGCACTTGCTCTTGCTATGATACAACTAGCTGGATGTACGCAATACTTCACTATTTTAAGTCCACTTCACATGACAATATTTATTTCACACTTACTACCTAATTGGAGCGTACCTACATAGAGCTAATTAATTATAAATAGGTAATATAAGGTATGATGTTATAGAATATTTACCCTCGTGATCACCATGAAACCATAACGATTGGATAATAACGAGTAACAACGATTACACTTTCGAAAACAATATATGTTTCATAACAAATATTATGAAATGAAATGAAAATATTTTTATTGCGTCAAAAACTCTACTATCGCATTATAACTTCATTATAAAGAGGAAAGATTTGATCGTTTACGAACATCTGGATTTTATGTTTGTTTGCCAATGCAATAAGAAAGTGAAACTACTGAGTATCGATTTGACAAAATATTTTACTTTTAAAATCTACATTATCCCCGATAAATATGTGATATGACGGATATTTTCAGCTATGGATTCGTATGAAAACTTTAGACAATGGTAGTAATATTTTGCGATGTTATTTAAAAATGGCATCGCATTTGCGTATATATACATATATATCCTAAACCCGTACTATAAGTAACCGTACTATAGTACGGTTTTCGCAAACTATTGATAAGGTTGCTAAAATTTACCCGTGCAAATCCGGGACAGATTTTTGTATCATTACATTTTGTTACTACATAATTTTCACAATATAATATTAAGTTATTTTGTTAATAAAACGTCAAACTTCCACACGATCAAACAAGTATCAATATTATAATGCCTCCGAAGCACGTTTGCCTTTTTGCCAACTTTAGTCTAATAATAGCAAATGGACCAGAACAAGTTTCTTGATACAGATATTGAGATGAGGTGACCCAACAACGAAAAGATTTTTCAAGTTCCTAGCACTTTTTAGTCAAGTCTCTATAAATGTATATGATAATATAACGTCTAGAATAATATGATGCTGAATAATTTGATTGTTTCTTTCTTTTCTTTTGATCACGCTAATCTCAGGAACAACTGGCTCGGGTTGATAAATTCCTTTTGTACATTAAACCAGAAGGGCTATATACCATGACGCGACGACTAATAAGACAAGAGTTACGCGGGAAAAATTGCGGGTGATGCTGCTACTTAACAAAGTACAAGAATATTTATGTTTGTATGTTTGAGTGTAATTATATTTGGAATTACAAGTTGTATTTGATCAATTCTTTTTGTGTATGGAGGAATTCTTGTGGAAGATTATGTTATATATACCATGATTTTACGATCAACAGAAACGAAGTTACAGATGAAAGTAGGGGCGCTGCTAGTGTGTAAAATAAAATATTTGTACTACGTAAAAGATTCGAATCGGCTGTCCTAATACGTACGGCTAAGCTGGGAAATTCGCTCCTAGCTTCTGCGTTCCCTGACACCTAAAACCTTGGATTATTCAAATCACGGGTGAACAGGTCCATTCTAGGCAAGCGTGTTCTACATTCTACCACGTCATTACTGTCACACCGGTCACATTAAATTTTATAATTGCAATGATGAGATTCGTAAAACACAACAGCCTTTATTGTAAAGGAAATTTAGCTAGTTTGCCACAAAAAGTAAAGACCATTTTTTTAAATAGAATAGAGGGACAAACGAGCTATCGGAGCCCTCTACGACTACCGACGTCCATGAACATAAACATAATTACGATACCGATGCGTTGCCCTCACGCACCGCCCTCCCCCACCCAAATGGGCCACTGGCTACTCACAAACCGCACGAAACGCGACACTGAAAATGTTACTTTACGGCGGTATTATATGAGCATAAGGTACCTCCCCGGTCGTGCCGGCCCAATTCCGTTGCATAGAAGGACGCAGTGTCATGCACTATGCATGGCACTACCTCCTCCTGTGCAGCATAGCACTAGCTCCTCCCAATTTATGTTGTTATATTACATTGACCTCTCAGTTCTAATGAGCAACAAAACAGTTACTTCATAGTTTAATCATCGTTTATTTACAAAATTTTATCAGAAACGAAACTTGCTCTTGTAGGCCGAATACAATAGAAGGTAACCAAGTTATGGATCTATCTTTGAAGACATCCAATCTCTCCTACACAAAACGTCCTGTTTATTTTAGTACGTAGTGGGGTTTATTTAAGGTTTTTATTCGGGTATTCAGTTTTCTCACTTTTTAGTGACGAGGGAACAAGATAAGTGTCCTATACATACTTAATATAATTTTTGGTTTTTGTATATTCAGTAGAATTACTCAATATTTTTTAAGAAACGTTTAAGAACGTTATGCGAACACAACGAACCAAATACTAAACTATTTGTACGAATATTTGTTATATAACATTAGTCACAAAAATATGCTAAGAATCATTTTTTGAACACTTGAATTATTGTAGCTAGAAACTATACAGAAGGCGAGTGTCGAATAGGCTATTTTGTTATTTATTGATAGATCAGCATGAAAGCTGAGAATGATGACGATTTTGATAATTATTGATAATTTTTCTAACATGTATGTATTCAGAATTTGTTTAAGTGCAGAAAAAATATTGTTTGCGTATTAAAAGTATCGTCATACTTTAAGTCGTCACGTAAATGTAGCAGAAATCAGATATATTAAAAACAATTAAAGGCTAATTCTAGAGCGGAACGGAAAAAAACACATCCTATGATCGATATTTGATCATTGAATAACAATGCGCAACTCGTATTAAACATTTTAAATGTTATATGCATCGTAAATAAATAATAACACAGAGCACATAATAAGAGAAAACACACTCACATATCCTATGTGAGACTAGTACTTTAACAGAGGATTTCATAAATTGTATCACTTTCCAAACGTCATTAGATAGTTGTATTCCTAAATAAGTTGCTAAGAGAAAATTAAATAACCTATAGTAAGGTATCTTGTTATAATAATAGTAACAATTTATGTACTTATTTAATTTTAGACCTTTTTATAAGTAAATGTTAAATGTACCTTAGAATTTTTATTTTAATTTCACATTAATTAACTATTATTAACTGTAAGTATATCAAATTAACGTTACACATACAGATTTAAGATATACAATAAAGTTTACAAATTAAAACTTTTTATAAATTATTCTTGCTAGAAATTTACTACTGTAGGCATACATTGTAAAATAAAGTAATTTATTTTATTTTTTAAAATAAACGGACTGCGCTACACTACAGAAAATATTACTATTTCAAATTTAACACAGACAAAACATAGTTATTTATTAATTAATCGCTTTTTAGATAACAAAATCATCACCACAAATTAAATATAATTATATAAAAATATAGTCAAAACAAAATATTTACAATTTCTATTTTCGTACTAATAAAGAAAATCACTGTACCTTACTCTTCCTTTACATTCACTTTGGCCCACTAAATCAAGAGCGAAATCTACCCGCTAATCCTGTCAACCGGCTTATAATAAACTGTTAAAATAACTCCCGCGCCGCGGCATATATATAACTTTGTGACGTCAATAAGGACACACGTGCACGCCGCCACAGATATACATATTACATCGACTTTATTAAAATACATTACGATACTCGATTATATTTTAAAGTTTCGTTATTGTAGAGTACGTGTTCATGTGGATTTATATTTACTTTATTTATATCAGTCTACATATCTAGGTGGATTTGACGTAAATGTGTACACTTGTATGTAGTATTAGTCTTATTTTATTATTATTCCTGTCATGTGTTTTAACACTTTATTTTATATAGTAATAACTATAATAAATATGTTAGTAGCAATACCTAAAATATATCAGTGACAAAAACAATAACGAGAAAACATATTTTGGAATTAAAACGTTCTCTCGTGTTTCAAAATAGGGTCCCCAAATAAGACGTAAGGAAAGTAGATAATCCGCAAATACTCGCAAGTCCGGCTCGCCCCACAATCAACAGTGCTGTAAATAACAACTGATAAATAATAATAATTATAATAATAATAATAACAATAATGTAGCCCTAGCCGAAGTTCGGTCAAGGCGACCATCTCTGTAGAGACTAACTAACTGCGCAGGACTCAGTGCACACATTTGCACGGCACGAGTACACTCCCTGTTGCCTCGGGTTCCTCCCGTTATTACGGTGGGATGGAAATCCGACATGGCTGGAGAGAAAGCAGGCGCAGGAGCGACGCGTCTTCGAGGCACGGGGGGGTAACGCCGCCAACTTCCAGATTTCGGACTGTTATTAGAAATTGAAGAATCGTAATAACACTTTCTCCGGAACAAAGTCCCGGGGACTCGAACCCAGGACCACACAACTGCTGATGATCACACAAATTTATACCCACAACGTAAACAAATGACGTGTAACAGACTGGCTTTTAGCTCTTAAGTCATAATATGTAAGAAGAAGCCAGAAAAATATATGGCAAGAATTTTTTTACAATTCATAAATAAATGGGTTAAGCAACGATGATTAAAATTGAAACATAACTTTCAGTGTCTGTTAAGGATAGTCTCGGTTTTTGAAATAATTGATCTGAAATATAATGCGATGTTTAGTTTCGTGGCACGTTGAAGTGCTTGGGTAGTTCTTAAATAATAAATTTAAGTTCTAAAAATAAAATTAACCCGAAAGACTACTTTGTTATTTGTGTTAAGATTAAATGTATTATTTGGAACTTCGTTGTACCTATAAGTTGATCGAAGGAATGAATTAAAGATATGTAGTCATTATTTAAATTTTTAAGTGGGTAGGGGCTAGTTTCACACGTTTCGATGAGTACCGACACAAACAGACATCCATATAATTGTTATGCAGATGTGATGCCCTCCTCTGTTTCCCTTAAATGGCCAGCAGCTACACATAAACCATCCCAAAGAGCGACAGCGTACATGTCACTTTAGGGCGATAACATCTGAGCCTGCCCGGTTGTTCCAGCCCAATTAGGCTACAATGTAGCATGGCACTACCTCTTACAATTTATATATATAACTATGAAAGAAGATAACGTTAGTGTACAAATGCTGAAAATGAAAATATTTTATTCAAAATAGAATTATAAAAGTTACTTTTTGAACGTTAGCAAGAAAAATCTACCACTGGCTCAACCCTAACCCTGTCCGGAAACGGCGAAACAAAGTTAGCGGTCTATCATCCATTATATCAATCAACTCAATGATAACAACT
>JAFELO010001670.1:75964-93496 GCA_017140195.1 Eumaeus atala
TTTTCAGGCCTATTTATAAGTCATTTACATTGCCCACGAAAGGAACTGCTTTCTCTGCTAAATCTATAAACTGGTACTTCTAGTTTATGCCTGTTTCTAGTATTTCTATTGTGATTACCACTTATCATGCTAAATTCATTAATATTCTGACACACATACAGGACATTAACAAAAATGTATTGAGAATAAGCGTTTAGTATAATAGTTTCCTTAAATTAATCCCTAAGCGATGTATTAGAGGCTAGTTTGTAGATTACACGAATAGCTCGCTTCTGCAGCACCAAAATATTGTTTATGCCAGCAGCGTTTCCCCACAACAGTATGCCATAAGACATAATGCTTTGGACTGAAATAAACTAATTTTGATATATATTCATCTGAAATTTGGCAGATTTTTCTTACTGCGAATTCAGTCAAACTAAGTCTATTCGCAAGTTTTGTGATATGGTGACTCCGCTACATTTCAGACTCTAGTGTCGTTCTAAGGAAAATGGAGAGGATATTAAATGTTTTGTAGTTGAAATTGGAATGTCCGCAAAAATATTCTCAAATACAGTCGCAGCATTTTCGTTATCATTATAAGCCCTTTTCGGTCTACTGCTGGACATAGGCCTCCTTCAATGAACGGCAAGACGACCGATCTCCTGCTACTCGCATCCATCCCGGATCACTGGAATCGTCTTCCCACCTGGTGAACGGTCGACCAACATTTCTTTTTCCTAAACGCGGCCTCCACTCCAGAACTTTACTGGCCCATCTGCCACCTGTTCTTCTGAGTGTATTTCCAGCCCATTGCCACTTCCGCGAGCTTATTCGTTGCGTGATATCGGATACCTTAGTTGTCTGCCTTATGACTTCTTTACGAATTCTGACGTACACAGAAACACTCAATGTAACATGTTCAATGGCCCGTTGAGCTACCGCAAACTTGCGGTCCAGTCCTAAATTAAGAGGCCATGTTTCGGCCCCGTAGGTCATCACGGGGAGAACGCAATTGGTTGAAGACTTCTGTCTTCAAGCTCTGCGGTATAGCTGACGTGAGAATGTGACGAAGCTTCCGGAATGCTGCCCAACCCAACTGAGTCCTGCTATCTGCTTCTTTCTCGAAGCTATGTCTACCTAATTGAAATAGTTGCCCAGCGTATTTGTTTACGACTCCGAAAACAGTACCATCGACGTTAGCCGGCCTAGGGAGAACGTGTTCTTTGAAAATTACCTTTGTCTTGTCCAAGTTCATCCTAAGGCCAATACGTCGGGAGGATTCATGTAGGCCGTGGAACATTTCCTGCAAGCTCTCCAAGGATTCGGCCAACACGACGATATCATTGACGAAACGAAGATGTGGTAGTTACTCGCCATTAATATTTATGCCGCATTCTGCCCAGTTTAAAGTCTTGAAGACGTCCTCCAGAGCGTTATTGAACAGTTTCGGGGAAACGACATCACCCTGTTGCACTCCTCGATGCAATTGGATTGGCCTTGTTTGACCTTCCGGAATCAGAACGGACATAAAAGCAGCGTCATACAATGCTCTCAGTACTTCGACGTATCGCCAATCGACTTGACTCCGTTGTAAAGCTTTCAAAACAAAGGCAAGGCACAGCGGCTGATTATACTCATGTGTATTTTGTACAACCAAAAGGCATTATGGTGAAAATGTGGTCTATGGATCTAGATTCTCTGCGAAACCCAGTCTACTCTGGTGGCTGGAATTCGTCAAGCTTTGTAGTGAGACGATTCGTCAAGACTCCTGAGAATAACTTGTAAATATGGCTAAGAAGTGAAATTGTTCTGTAATTCTGAAGAAGCGATTTGTCACCCTTTTAAAAAACAAAACAACTTCGCTACCAAGCCATGCCTTGGGACGTACGCCCCGCTGAAGGACAAAGTTAAAAATCTTTTTCAGCTCTCGTAACACAGTTTCGCCTCGTGCCCTAAGGAGCTCAACTGTAATTCCGTCCCTCCCCGGAACCTTTTCCCCTTTAAGCTACGCAAGAGCCAGCCTAATATCACTCAAGCTGATATTCAGCAGATCACCTGACAAAAGTCGTGTTAGGCTTGCACGCGAATCGTTGTTTAGGATATCGGGATAAGGAGCGTGCGTCGTATACAACTTGCTATAGAAAGCCTCGATTTCAGACAAGGTCCTAGGCTTAGTAGAAACCCAGAATCAGTCCTAACCTTTGTCAGATGACTTCTACCAAACTTCTCCACAGAAACCTTCGACCCTCTATTCTGCTCAATCGCTTCAGTAGCGCGTTGCGTATTTGAGCAGCGAAGGTCTCGGGGTATTAGTTTGCGGATTTGCTTAGAAAGAAGCTTGACATCGGCAGACGTAATGTCTTCGTGTGTTCTGCGTTCCCTCATAAGTCCAAGGGTCTCATCTAAGAGTTTAGCCTTCGTGCTCATATACTTACTCCTATAGCATCCTTCACCCACGTCCCGCATGTAACCAATCACACCAGTCATGGCCTCGTCAATTGCTATTACGGTTTCCGACTTATCGGCATCGAACCGGTTTTTTAACTCCAGTTGGAATTTTTCAGTACCTGCCGTGATTTGCCAGATGTTAGGTCGGAGTGTTGACTGTACTAATCGGTCACGCTCGCATCAAAAGCGTATATTCAAAGAGTCTCTAACTAATCGGTGTCAATCACTTCCGGTATTAATCCCGTTGATCACGGAGACATCCCTAAATATATGCTTTCGGTCCGTCACAATAAAGTCAATCTCGTTTCTTGTCACAGTATCGGAGCTCTACCATGTCCACTTCCTATGGGCTCTCTCCTTAAAGTAAGATTTCGTTGAAAAGAGGCCCTCTTTCTCGAGGAAGTTTAACAGCATTTGCCCCCTGCGATTTCGACTTCCGTCTCCATATGGTCTGAGACTCTATTCGACACCATTTCGTACTCCCACTTTGGTATTAAAGTCGCACATAACAACATTGAAGTAGGCCTTACAGGTGTTATGTAGGGCGTTTAAGACATCCTCGTAAGTTACCTCTACGTCGTCATCTGAATGTGTCCAGGTTGGTGCGTATACTTGTATCAATTTGAGGCTGTTACCTCTTAGTGAGTTTAAGTATAAAATTTGAAACTCTACCCGACACAGTAGAGATTTCGACGATGTTGCCTACGAGGGAATTATTATTCACGAGGAATCCCATTCTACCTTGTAATTGAGCGTCGCCCTCCCTGAAGTAGAATACGCGACACGATGGCAGATTTATGGTGTCTTCGCCTTATCTTCGGACTTCACATAAACCCAGAACGTACCAACGGATTTGTACCAGTCCCACCTTCAGCCTAAATAAGTGGTTATCTTGTCTAAGCCATCGTCCGATATACGTAGCCAGGTCAAACCGTTAGTAGCGATCCGTAGTCGTAGAGATTTTTAGCACCCCTTGTTCCACCTTTACCGTGGCCGCTACCGAATCCAGGATAAGTGTAACTACCGGGCACTACCGCTACCGAAGCCAGGATAAGTGGAATACCATGCTGATCAGGCGGATTGGCAATCACAGATTAGGTTTCGGACCGCTGTCTGGTGCTCCCGTCTATTTTACTGTCACTAGCAAACAGACGGGACACCAAATAAGCAGCCCACTGAAGCATCCTAGATCTGAATTTTACGTCGCCCTGGACTTAGACTGAGGGTGAGGGTATTCTTAAGCCACACAACCATAAGACAGCCTACGACCTGTCAATAACTGCAGTGAGTTGTATTTCAGAATGAATTAGAGCTACTGAGACAGTCTTAAAAATGTGGAAAGGTTACGAGAGCAGCTTTGTTCATTGTTAATGTGCATCATCAAGGCGCCTTATTTGCCTCACCCGGCAATAGACCCGACACCCACATGGTATAATACATTGAAACGAAGAATTATGTCTCTCTTGGCGGAGGGAACAAAATCAAATGAACTAATCGAGTGTGTTTACCGTGATATAGTACAAGTTCTACGTCTTTAGAATTCTTGGATTGTGGATTGCTGTCACCAAGAAATGACCAGGCTTTGGTGATAAATCACAGTACACTGACACGACTGGTCCTCAAATGTGTTGAAAATAAGTCACGTTATTCATTCGAGTCACTGCGTACAATCATTACAAAATATTTCTGGCTTCCTCCTTTACATAACATCGTCTTAAAAGTTTTGGCTATCTTGTCGTGTTTCGCTCGGTTTGTTAGTATTATTTTATTTTGTTAAACCTATGGTATTATTTTAAGGTTCTCATTACATCCATTTATTGTGTTTTTACTAGCACTACTAAATCCTGTTATTATATTTTATTTATATGAATGTATTTTAAACAAAATAAAAATACTTGATTCTATTTATTGTATTTTATGTATTTTTGAAAAAAAAAAAGTGTAGCTTATTTGTGAACTAATTAATATTATATTAATTAATTACGCATAATTCCCATATTATAAGCTTTACACTTTTGTGATGAAAAATGAAATACGGTCCGGGATTGATTCATACATTAAAATAATAAAACTTTTACATAATAATTTACCAATATGACAGTCATTGTGTTTCATTATACGATCAATTGTTTTAAAATACCTAATAGCTAAAGTAATTTTCGTTGAAAGAAAATAGACAAAAGACTTTATTTCGTTATGTAATTAGGATGCCACGTTATGTGTGTTTATTCCCTCCTCTAAATCTCGTCAGCATTACAAATGCGATAATTTCGATGCTAGGACGGATGGATGAATGTTTGTTACTAAATAACGGCAAAACTACTCAACGGATTTTGATGAAATTTTGCAATGTTGTAGCTTACGTACCAGAACAGAATTTATAGAAATAACTAGGCAGGCAACTTTTGCACGCGAGTTTGTCAGCGGACTAAAGGGGCACAGGTAATGTTAAATATCTAATACTCACTGGCCGTGAATTGTGTAACATTAATATTATGAATGATACCAATATGTTAATTTAAACATATTAAACAGAGGCCAATATAAATCTGCTAATATTTTTTTTTATTTCAATTACATAATAATTCGTCATAATTGCACAAATTTGTGAAAAGTTTAATATATAAATTATCCTACCAAGACAAGACTAACACTTGAATGATCAAGACCAAGGCCAAACGCGCTGGACGATATTGAAACAAGACCTGTAATTCTTCATAATCGTATAAATTAATAAGAAGTCTTATAGTTATGTTGATTTACTAATCAACGCAAGGCTAAAGCTTGAACGACCAAGACCAATAGTTGGCCTGAAGCAAATTTTGTGAACGCGGATTTTGAAGTTTGTCAAAGTTAATGTTTTTTCTTCTAATATACAATAAATGTTCTTGAAATTACTCGTATGGACCGCGACTATATTCAAACAAAAATAAATTGATACGCTTGTAATAAAATTGATACGCTTGTAATAAAATCCAAGATAATCGAGAACCTATGACGTCAATATAATGAAACATTTTTTATGTAAATTTGAACCTCATCATTGAACAATTTTTCTTGTCAAATTATCATATTCTTTTTAATATGACTAGTATTTAAACGTCAGATTGATTTAGCAATTATATGAAGCCAATTGGTTAGTGAGAGAATAGACTGTAAACAGCAGTAGAAGTTCTCAGGGTTGCGATGTGTGTTTATACTTTTACGAAGAAACAACTATACGGATAAAAATTAAATTTGATTGAGACTTAGGTTAAAATCTGCATTAAATTAAAAATATTTATGTCTCGAAAAAAAAAAAGATTCCATTGGAATTAATTTTGCAATGTTTATGCTTAACAATAAATATAATCATAGATTCACAGGTCCATATAATGTAATCAATCATAATCAGCACCTATTTTGATATTAGACATATTTATTTCTTTTTTTCTGTTCCTAGTAAGAATAATAATTAAAATTAAACAATTTTTCCAGTAATAAAATGCTTCTAATTCTTTCTATGCTTAATTATGATTTAGTCGCAACATATTATATTAAGCAGCTCTTAAATTTGCCTAGGACCCATAACAGGTTTACCTACGCAGTGTTTTTAAAGCGGGGGAACTTGTCAGGAGAAAAAAAACTTGAAATATCTGACGGTTTCCAATCATATCTCATTGTTATGCTCTAGAGACGAATTGAATATAATTGAAGTGAATTTAATATAAGCGAAGGAATTCTTATAGCATAGCGGGACAAATGAGCAATCAGAGCTAGTGACTACCGACGTCTACAATTCAGCAAAAAATTAGCAGCTTTCAGTCAGAAATATAAAAGAATTAACCTGCATTCATCCATACATAGAGGTTTTATATAATAAATAACAATTAAAATAATAAAAAAGCAAAAACCAAGTAAAATAAGAGAAAGTACATTTTTACTCGACGCATAGGTGGGTCTGTCTCCTCGGAAACAACTTAGAACATGTTGTCATCTATTAAATAATTGGCATGTGAAATGCTGATTGGTGTTTAATGTGAACACATTAAACTCAGGCATTTAATCTCCAAATATAAATTAACCTTTCGTTGCTAATATAATTAAAATATTACTAGTACATAGTTTTAAAATTGACAATTAATTAATAGTTGTAAATCGTAATTAAAATTGATATTTGGCATTAGTTTACTAGTATTCGTTTTATTGGATAAAATCGGGAAATAAATAGTTTGAACAGTTAGTGAACTCGTAGGCAGACATACGGCAGACGCGCAGACTGCAAACGGGTAAACGGGCAGATGGGTAGAGGAACAGATAGACACGGACAGACGGATATAAAGTATATATATATATATATATATATATATATATATATATATATATATAGTGCAGATTTTGGTCCGGGATAGATGTGAGTAATTGAAGATCCGTCAACTGAGCATTGGGTAAAAGGGGCATATTACCAGCCAGACCGATATGGGCTAATAATAGTGATGTGGTAACACGCAACCAGATTAAAAGCAGATAATAATAATGACGTCCTAGCTGAATTTTGGCCATGGCGGCCATCTCTATAGAGACGAGCCAACTGCGACACACATATTATATATATAGCAGAACATATTATAGGATACAAGTACACTCCCTGTTCCCTCATTATCATATTCCGATGGGACGGCAATCCGCCACGACCGGGAGTGTAACAGCGCCAGCTTCCTGATTCGGACTTTTATTAGAAATTGTTAAATCCCAAGAGCATTTTGATCACACCCGTGTCTCGAACCCAGGGTCAAACAACTGATCTTGAATATGCTTATCACCAGACCACCAGGCAGACAAGCAGATGCGTTGTAGCCTTTATATCGTAGGAGAGTGACCAAGTTCTGCTACGTATGACCTTGATATTATTTCAAGAATGTGCATAATATTATTATGAGCGATGATATAAAATGGGCCGATCTTGGAGAAATATAATGAAGGCAGTAACAAAAGCAATTTGTTGAACGGTTTTATTCCAATGGATGGGGTGAACATAGGGATTAGCGTCTTAATTAGTCATTGTGTGGCTATACTTAAATAGCCCATACTTTTTAAATTTCATGTTAGCTGACTCACACTGCTCCGCTCATGTGATCTTTATTCCAAACCTAATCGTAATAATTATGACTTATGTTATTTCCAGATAATGTAGCTGTCTATTAGTGAAGAATGGTTAAAGTTCAATCTGTCCAGCAGTTTTGGAGCCTATTCGATACATACAAAACTGTTTCTTTTTATCATTTTCATAAATTTTTCTGAGGTTGTTTCTGTCACCTCATTCGATGTCTTGAATAGTACTTGTTTTCGGAATTGAACTATTGTTCACTGTTGATGTCCACATATTATTATTTCTCTATATCCAACATAGTGTTCCTTTTAATGATTGCTTGAAAGTTTCGTTATAGTTTAGTTAAATAAAAGTATTCTTAGCCTGTCCATATCATTAGTGGCCGGGCTTTGCTCTGTCACACAAAGGTTGATCACAATAGTGGAAAGACTGGTAGCAGGGTTGGAATCTAGTTAATTCCATAGCCTCCATATGCAGGTAGCTAACCCAGGTCCAATAGAAGCTCATATTTGGCTTCCTAACTGCAAACTCAGGTCTAACCAGCCTTTTTATTCACAAAAATAAAAGATACAGGATCAAATTTCCCGATCCTGTAGAAATGATGTCCTAAATATATCAAATTATTAAAACCTAATTTATGCTTAACTTTGCATATAAGCTGGCAGCTCAATTACTTGAGGCATCAAGTTGTCTAAAAAGCCTTTTTTTCTGAATTAGGCGTGGCAATTAAATTTGATCTCCACATTAAAAACTGGTTCGTGACTGTCGCAGTTAGTACACGTGTCCAAGACCGGACCTAAAACGCTTTAAAAACACGAAGTAACAAATTTTAATAAAATGAAAAACTTCATTAAGATGATTTTGACCCTATTATATTATATTGCTGTTCAAATTTCTGTTAAACTTTTGTCTAAAATCATCAAAATATATGACACACGAAACTACTTTGCATGTTTTATTCCAGAAAACGATTTAGATTTTGACATTGTCACAAACAAACGCTAGAATTCGTAGAAATTAGACAAAAAGCGTTATGCGTCTAGTTTCATACAAGGTCACAACTCGCAACACGGGTTGAAACAGTTATACGAGTAACTTATATTTCTTTGAGTCTATAAATTGCTTTGGGCAGCGGCTAAATAAGACAAGTGCAAGGCATTGGCAATAAAACGTGCAAAGTTTAGAAATAAGTCAAAGCGCTAATAGGGTTAGTTTACAACTTCCTTTCTAAATGGTTCTGAGGAAATTATATTATGGTACTCGCTATTACTCAATAACTATGCAGTTAAAATCTAGGAATGTAATCTAAGGAAATATATATTCATAATGTATAATTCTAGAAACTTTACCTTTACGGTTGTTCGAAAAGCTTATAGATTGAAACCGTAAGTCTTAAATCCTTAAATATATATCATTATGCCCATTTCATTTTATTGTTTCATTATATGTAATCTGGCCAAACATACTGTTACAATTAAAAATAAAAAAAAATTACATTCGCATTTGGAATAATCGTTCATTGCGTTCCTCAGATTTTGATAAAATCGATCTCATACGGACGGGTTTTGGGAATCACATAGATAACATTCTGAAAAAGGTACGGCATGTCCTTTTCAAATTATATCCACTTATTAACAAGAAGAGCAAAATGGCGAACAGGCATAAAATCACCTTGTACACTACATGCATACGACCGATCATGTCGTACTGTAGTGCAGCATTCGCGCACATAGCCCCGACCCAAATAGAACGTTTGCAGAAAATGCAGAATAGATTCTTGCGCATGGCCACTGTATGCCCGTGGTACATTCGTAACATCGACCTACATTGCGACTTTCACTTAACATCGATAAAAGTACACTTCAAAGAGCTGTCTCAAAAGTTCCTCGACCGTGCTCTTAATCACAAAAACAAACTAATCGTTCAATACGACCCGACGTTAATAACCGATTCCCGTTACCGTCGGCCGAAGCACGTACTGCACGACGCCGATGACGCGATAGCCATAGCAGTTGCTAAGTCCGCCCTTGCACAGAAGCAAAAACACACCCAGACACGCATCCGCAGTAAAATGCCAATAGGGCAAACCCACGGATAACAGGTTTTAGTCAGTAGTAGGTAGTACCTATCGCTACACGACCTGACCCCGACAAACACTTCAGGCCCCCTTGGGTCGGCTGAACAGTGCATAAATGCATTTTCTCCTGCTAGAACTAATTCGATATACACCGCTCGTACCGGTCGAGCGATGAAATCTTACATATAGTGTGTGTAACACATGACTGACAGAATGACAAACTCACACACCGCTTATGGAAACGAGCCCGGGTTCGAATCCGTAAGACGTGAGCTTAGATAAATATAGAAATAATATAACGCGATCTTAGAGAGCTCTAAAAAAACTAAATTATGATCACGGCTTCTAGCCGATTTGAAGCGCAAATCGACCCCACCCGTCAGAGGCCAAACCGAAAGACGAGCTCAACTATCCTTATACACGTCCCGTAACATTAAACGGCACCGTGCGCGCGCCGTCCCACTAGCGTGGGGAGGGGGACCGCTTCCCCCTTTTCGGTCCCAAAAATAATCACGATAGGGTAATGTCCGCAAAAATTCCGGTTTGCATCTTCCCATCTGCGGGAAAGGAGGGGGGGTCTGTCCCCCTATCGTCTACCTAAAACCAGAAGACCGAAAAGTCTTCCGTAATCAGTCGAACTGTTAAGGCTGGACAAGCACCGCCAATCAGTAGTAGGTCCCTCCGAAAAAAAAAAAGAAAAAAAAAAAACGGGTTTTGGGACTTTATTAAATAATATGTGTTAATGATCCGCCCCGGCTTCAAGCGTGAACAGGAGCCAAATTTTAAACTTAAATCTTAAATAATTAATAAAATTATATAAAATAAACCCATTTTTTTCACCCATCGGATCAGATTTTGAGTAGTTTATTTTATACACAAGATAGATTAGAGTATTCATTACATAATACACGTACTATGACATATCGTGTAAAGCAGTGCCGCTGGATGCAAGTGGCTGGAGACCGTAACCAATGGTTCGCTTTGGGGGAGGCCTGTGTCCCAGAGTGGACGTCCTGCAGCTGATAATTACGTTGATCTTGATAAGAGACGGGAGTTTGCAATCAAACAGTTGAGGTTCGTAAATATTAACGTTGCATCCATCATGTTTTTAATGTGATGATAATAATTTAAAAGGATGATGACATAGGACATTTTGAATGAAAGCCAAGACGACCGATCTCCTGCTACTCGTATCCACCCTGGACTAGCTACTGCACGCCGCACGGAAATCAACTTCCCTTTTACAAATACAAACATTATGTTTCCTAAAGTCTGTTTAAACGAGTTCCAAGTTGACGAGCGGCAGTGGCGCTACGAAGGGTGCGATGGAGACTCCAGGATCCTTTTGGCGCCCGTCTAAATAGTAGTAAAGTCTGTCTGTCTGTCTGTCTATCTGTTACGCTTTAACGGCTAAACCGCTGAATCTTTTTTGATGATAATTGCTAGGGATATACCTAGTTTACTCTTGTAGAGAAATTTCTATATTTTAAATATAAATCACCCATCTAAATACAGATGATACAAATCTATTGTTCTTAATGTATATAATAATTTTACTTTAACACTTAAAACTTCCTTTAACCATGAAAGTTAAGTATTCAATGCTGAATACTTAACTTTTATGGTCTACAAATAGTATTCTAATAGCCACGCTTTATCAAATATGTTGCAAACTATAACGGCTATCTATTGATATACAAAAATACAAGATACACGATTACATATTAAAGAGTCATTCCCAAGCATCCGTGATTGTACCTACACTATTTTGCGAAGTCTATCTTACGTGCTTGGTTTAAAGTTATTTTTACAAAGCGGTTTGAAGGAAGTGTATAATTTAATTTTTTTTTGCAAAGTCAACCTTACGCGCATAATTTTAAGTTGTTTTTAACAAAGTAAATAAAAATTATTGTTATTATACAAAGTGCTTAATTTACACTATGCACGTCTAAGTGTATACGGACGGGTTTGAGACTCTGCCTGTGTATCTTGACATATTTAATCAATGCAACTATCTGTTTATTTCCAGGATTTTATTCTATTCATTGGTACCATGTAACAAGACGCTTATCAGAACGACATAACATATGTCAACCTAATGTCGCTTTATATATCTACGCGTTAAATGCCCCAAACACCAGTTATCGCTTTAATACATATTTATATCCTCAATGTTATGGTTGTTAAATTAACATATTTTTATACTTGTTTTTGTTAATGAATATTTTTTAACACAGGTATGTCTAAGTCCTAGTCGTCCTAGCCGAATTACGGCCACGGCGTCCACATCTATAGATACTAGAGCCAACTACCAAGTACCAACCAATAAAGAAAATGCATGACATTTTTTTGGACACAAGAGTGTACGCATGCACAAGTACACTTTTTGTTCCCTCGTTCTCGAATTCCTATTACGCAGGGCCGACGAATAATTTTACTGACGTAACGAAGATTTGGTCTTTACGTGATTATGCTGAAACATGAATATATCAACAGTCAAGTTCGGCAACACGCATTGATTTCGAGGTCCCGTTCACACTTTTTAATCGCGCGTTATGAAAGAGTTCTCACGGCGAAGCTCTTTTAACTGCTGCTTACTGTGTCCTATTTTAATGCATCGCATACTCAGGTAGTCACCAATCAGTCCAAATAATCATTTGCCTCCATGTTATAAGAAAATAATACAACTGTCAGAGTACAGTTATCCTTAGACAATTAAACAGTAACATATTAAACAGTTTCTTAGAACCACGGGTCTGAAAATTTATGAGTTTGAAAAATGTTGTCAATGTGAGATAATCCATTATCCAGGTAGGCTATACCTATATCATTATGCTACGACTAGTACGCGATTAACGTAGGTGAAACCGTGCTGCTCTGTCAGTACCTGTAATATAATTTATTCATCGACGATCCCATAATATTTACGAGATATTGACAATAATTTGTCGTAATGAATAATGTAACGTCAATCTAATTAAATAATGTCAATTCAGGTTAAAATATTTCCTGATTCACATAAAGCATAAATTGGCTACGAGCTGTTTGGGCGAAACCAATGCGAACACGATGCCGTAAAGTGCGTTCCCACTGAAATATTATAACTATTATGGTGTTAACAAACAAGGAAAAGAGACTTGAAACTTTTGTAACAGTATGGATAACTTATAACATTTTGTAACTAATCACAGGGGGAAGAAAGGGGGGCAGAGAGAACCGCAATATGCAGCGAGGTCATAAACACGTGTAAGATGTTATATTACACGTTATGTTTTCGGTCCAATAAATGACGTACGAACGGGACCCCAGCAAACTGGGGTCCCGTCGCCCACTTCTGCATCAGAACATCACAGACAAGTCTCCTGCAAAAGTTAGTATTTCTATCACATACGCGTTATTTTCGTACCAGGCCTACAACATTGTCTAAATTCATCAGAGTATGTTCTGATGGGTGATCTGAATCACCAGCATGATCACCGTGCGTGAGCGGGTCCGGGCTGGATGCGAATAGCAGGACACCGGTCGTCATGGCGTTCATCGAGAGATACCCAAGTCCAGCAGTGGACCGCTAAGGGCTGATAATGATGACGTTGATGATGTTCAGTAGTTTTGGCATGATTGATTAATAAACATCCACATCTTTCGCGTTTGTATTACAAGTATGTGTATAGCATCTATATACATAACGGATTTTTTTGTAAGAATTACGCAGTATGGACATGCCCTTTATTAAAATATCGTTTTCCCATTATCGGTTATTCACAACAATTCAAGTTCAGTAGCAAAAAACTCGACGAATTAAAATGTATTCTAGTATTTGCTACTTTTACAATATAACAAAGGCCACAGCATTGATTAACTTGAATGTATTTTGGTATTTAATTATATCCAAAGTCATATAGTCGAACTTGTTTTTGTAATTAAATCATTACTAATATTATAAAGAGGAAACATTTGATTGTCTGTTTGCTTGTCTGCATTGAATAGGCTTCGAAACTACTGGACATTTGTTTGTTGGCGGAGCTATTTTATAAAACGTTTTGATAATTATGAAAACTTTGATAATATAACCAAATGTGCAAAAAATATTAAAGTAAAAATCTTCTGGAAATAAATACCGTATTTGCTATAACCGGTATCGATAGCTCACATCCGAATGTGTGGAAAAATTTGCATCGACCGCCTTGGAATCTTGTTCGTGTGTTTTTTTCCTAAGCGCCTTGGTAATAAAAACAAACATTATCCGTGCGATTCGCTGCTTTTTATTCTCTGCTGTGTATTTATAGCATTATTTTATAACTTCTAGCTGCGCCCCGCGGTTTCCCCCAGTAGTTCATACAAATTATAAATTTCCATTTCCATCCTTATTGCAAATTTCATTTATTAATCTGTAGGGTCACGTAATGTTTCTTTTGCACGTTGAAGAGGTTATAGCCTGGGTAATGATAGTATATAGGGGTAATAGTGGAGACCGGATTTGGAAAGGCTAAGATAAGAAGTACAAGTAAGGTGGCAGAAGAACACTCAGGCGAGAAAAAAATAGGAATATATATATATAGAGAGAGAGAGAGAGAGAGAGAGAGAGAGAGGGAGAGATTATATTCTCTCATATCACAATATTAGTTACATCCTCCGATGAGCCTTTAACAAATTTTATATTCATGACTATGTAGTAGGCCTGTAGGCCTGAGAATCGGCTACTATTAACTTTTCAAACCCCTAAGTATTAAGAGTTGTTCACCTCACCTGGCAAAACAACGTCTGTCGAGCCATCTAGTATATACTTGTCAAGCTAGGTCATTAGAATATGTCGCAATAGCTGTGTATCAGAGCAACCAGGTTAAGCGAAACGTCATCGCGGCTCTAAGAACTTGGCCTTTAGCAGACCTCCGCGTGACCTTAGGGTTTGATTAGGTTTACAGAACGTACTTTTGTGTTGTACGTGTAGAGAACGAGAATTTCTAGCATTTTCATGACTATCGATTTAAATAGGCGTCTGAATTATTGTCTTACAGACGCATTGCTCTCCTTTCCTTCCTCTCTTTAATGGGACACCGACTACAACCGCACGAATCGCGACTGTACAGTTGCTTTACGGCGGTGTATACACACCGCCGTAAAGCAACTGTACAATACAGCCCTTATCGGTCCACTGCTGAACTTGGGTATCTCTCGATGAACGCCATGACGACTCACATACGTGAGCGTGAGGTACCTCTTCGGTCCTACTGGGTCTGTTTATCAGTTTCTGCAGCTAGATAAGGATTTTTTTCTTGATCTTTTTACGCACCTTTCGAAGTTTTCATAATCATCTAAATCGTTTTGAGAAATATGATATAGTCTATGTGCATCACAGATAATGTAGAATTCTAATGGTACTTCTTCCATTAGTTTTTCTATTCCTTATTGTAGTCTCGGAGCCTATACCATGCGAACAAACAAATAATCAAATGTTTCCTCTTGTAATGTTGGTAGGGCCGATGCGATATCCACAATCTTATTATAGAGCAAGGGACTTTCTTTGTTATCTAACATCGACAATCGTACTAATATTATAAATGCAACATTTTGAATGTACTCTTTCATGCAAAAATTGCTGAATGAATTTGGTTGAAATTTTACACAGATCTACATAATAGGAACAGAAAAACTTAATTCAGGTGAATAAATTACACTTACACTTTTCACATATTAACTTAACCTAAATGACACTAACTAGACATACACATACTGACAATCACTTAAAGCTGAATGAAATTAGAGAATAACTTAATTAGATATTAAGGAGGTATAGTATAGATTAAGATGCGATTAGAATATGGAAGAAATATGCATAACAAAATGCACAAGAACCATGTAACAACAATCTGGGATAAATTAAAAATAATTTGTTTCGAAAGTGAATGGTTTCCTTAGTGTACATTGTACGCGGGTGAAACCGTGAGGCACAACTAGTAATGTATAATTGTGATGCTATCGAAAACATTAAATCCAAATTAATGTTACGCGGTAATATTTTTACGGCGGAATTGATCAAATCAACACTACAAGGATATTGCAAGTCACAATAATAGAGTCCGGCGAAATTTATATTCATCAAATTCTACAACATTTCAATTACGCACATGACCACTTTGGTTTGTAATGTGAATAGGTATATGTACTGCCGAAATAGTCTGATGAATACATAATATATTTTAAAATATTCAATTTTATTGGAAACAAAAGGCGACTATAGACAATGACGCTCAAAGCTTGTATAAAAAGAAGACTTAGACGTGACCTTATTGTTCTACCTTAGACATTGATTGATCGGGTATAATATCGTGAGCAGGTGCGAAATTCTTAAAGAAAAGACACGTTTGTGCTTTATGACTGAAGTAAACCTTAATAGCAACTTTATTTAATTTCATGCACCATGAAATGAAGAGAGAAAGAAAATGTACGCTCACATATTCCTTTTGCCGCTACAGTAATAATATACGAAATGTACTTCTCGCTGTTTCTATCTTCACTAACTTATATCTTTCCTTACCTCTTTCGATAGCGTTTTCGTAACGTTCCCGTCTGATATTCACGAGTACACATACTACATACTCAACGGTAAGTGATGGATATTCTGTCGCATATGGTGAACCTTGTGAAAGTCTCGGGACCCAATGTAGAGGGAATAGTAACAGATAAAATGACCCTCCTTTTATCTGTCAATATTCTGTATCCAGGCCGATCGTCGTGCACATATCGTATATAAACACTGACAGTCACCAAAAACCCAAAGGACCGACCGCTCGATTACTCCTGATGATACCTAATTAAAAATATACTTACTATCACAGTTCCATATCCACTGCAGGAAATAAATTAAAAAGCTTGTTTAGCTGATGAAGGTATTAATTAATACAGGCTTTGAGATAAATTCATATGAGTCTAGTAGTAGTGATAAGGTGGATAATGATGAAGAAAATCAATCAAATAAAACGGAGTGCTGATTCAGTTTGATTTAAAAGAGTCCAAAAGTTTGCGTAAATTACACTGCTAACAATATAATTTTTAAAGATTACCCAACGCGTCATTCGTTGAAACTTTTCCACGCACAACAGTGTATAGTACAACAGTTTATTCCATGCGGAATTCGCATTGTCGATGTATGTACATATTTGGTGCCGTTTGCGCCCGAGAAAAGTTTTATATTTTCCGTGCATAATTAATTTGAAATTGATTAATTTCATCGTAAGAGGCATTAGGTTGATTCGTCTAAATGGAGAAAGTGTCGCAGAGAACAGAAAAGATAAAGAAATATTTTTCCAGCTGTCGATCTTCCCCTTCCAATAACTTTAAGTATTTTATGAGCAACGTGTAGTCGTTTTAATTATTAACGGTATTAATTTTATTATAATTCATATTATTTATAGTTACTATGACTAGTTGTAAGTAGTATACTAGTAACAAGAAATGTAGGAAATTAATGTGAAGACAAAAATGTAATCCTGCTTTAGATATATTATGTACCTACTGCAAGGCGATGATACGATATGGGGTTCTTCAAGAAAAGAGCTTACTCCCATCTTAAATAACGGCAACGCGCCTGCATAACCCCGGGTTATGCGGATGTCTATGGGCGGCGGTAATTACTTACCACCGGCTCGTTTGCCCCTTGTCCTATAAAAAAATTGCTAATTTCGTTGTGGAATCTAACAATCTAAGTACTACAAATTTGGCTAGTACATCAGATGATTCATGCAACAGAACAAGTTATAAACTTTAAATATTAATGTGTTGTAGTAATGACAGACAGATTGGGCCATCGCTGCTGGTCATCTCCACAGAAACTGTGGCGGGTTACGGGCATTGAGGCCAAACTCATAACTCGGGTTGGGTCGCAAGGGGACGACTATCCCCTCGGTAACGGGGCCGCAATAAAATTGCGGTTTGCCAT
>JAFELO010001670.1:99637-113307 GCA_017140195.1 Eumaeus atala
AAATTTGGCTATTATGAATAGGTATATTAATATGTAAATTTAGGTTAGAGCGCAGTTCTCTGCGTTCTAACGATCGAAACTCACTTTTTTCTTTTAAATACGTAGAGATTTTGTTATCGTTCAAGATGCAGTAAAGAGTTGACAGAATTTTAACATTCCGGCGAAATCGAATCGGAAGCTACTTGAGTCTTGTGCGATATTCTGATATATGGTCATATTTGCGTAAACCAAATATGAACCTGATGGCTAAATTTTGGAAGCGCTTAAGCTTATTCAGCTGCTCTTCAGTAAATTTGTGTTGCAGATATCAGCATAGTTAATAACAGATAAAAAAAAAGACTCCTCAATTAACATTTTGGTGGGAATAGGAAGCATATATTGTAATCTACGTACCGTGTTCCAAGTAACATACACCTTTCTACTAACTTCTTTGAGATGTTGTGACCATATCAGATTTTCATCGATGTGTATTCCAAGATTATTAACAACCTTTTTGAATGGTATAGTCGTACCTTTGTTGAGTACTGGAGGAAGATCAGCCCAGTTAATACGTGAAGTGAGACCTTGACTCCCGATTATAATCACTTGGATTTTAAGTGGATTAAGACACAGTCCATGAGAGTAGCTTCACGCAGCTATTAACGAAGGATCATTATATATTGTGTTGATAGCACTAGTTAGCTCTTCAAGACAAGAATGAGTATACACTTGGAAATCGTCTGCATATGAATGGTAAAAGGATGATAATGGTTTTGTAATATTGTTATAAATAGAGCAAAGAGAAGAGGGGACAAGTCTTCACGTTGAGGAACTCCAGTAGAGATATCAGCCCAGGTTGAGAACTTGTCATCAATCTGGGTTCTCTGCGTTCAGCCCCCCCAAGTAGCATCGGAACCAATCGACTGCTGTCGGTGATAGATTAACTGAAATTAGCATATTTATGAGTACGTCATGATCTATTGTATTGAAAGCATTACGAAAATTAAGTAAAGTAACCACTGTTACTTGTTTACGATCCATGTCGTCTGTTACTTTGGTAGGAGCAGTAGTCGTACTATTACCAGGCTAGAAACGGGATTGGAACGAATTTAGGATATTATTTTTATTAATATAAAATGTGAGTTGTTCGTGAACTAAACGCTCCAATACCTTGGAAAGGAAAGGCAAAATTAAAATTGGACGATAGTCAGCACAGGAAGCAGGTTTGGATTTTTTTGGTAAAGGGGTTATATTGGCGTCTTTCCATATGGCAGGGAAGACGTTAGAAAGAAGCGAGTAGTTAAATATATGGACAAGAATATGTGCAATTTTAAAAAGGATAGGAATGATCATTTTTCGACCAATGCTACGAGTATCAGCACCCACAGCATTCGAAGGTATCGATAGGACATCGCCAACAGATAATAGATTAAAAGAAAAAGGGGGAAGATCTGGAGGCGGAAGATTAGCAAGGAAACTTAGGGTATTAGATTTAGTATCAGCTATAAACTGAATAGGTGGAGATATAAAATAGTGATTCAAAGACTTCAAATTAACTGTACTAGTACTAAGTCCGTTAAATCGTCATATTTTCCAATTTCAAGAGTTCTAAGGACCTTCCAAGCTTTGGTAGGGCCACCATTTTCAACTGGTGTATGAATATGGCGACATTAGGCATCCCAGCACATTGTATTACAACGATTCCGTAGTTGAATGTATTGCTCGCGGTGCTCATCAGAATTGGTCGTTTGAGTTTTGCTTTGGCTTTATTTTTTTTCTGGATACTAGTTTTGATGTCATCAGTGAGCCAGGGAGCAGGTAAATGCTTTATTTTAATTGGTCTAATTGGTGCATATTTATCAAAAATCTGGTGTAATTTAGAATTAAACATGTCTAATTTATTATCAATGCAATGAGAAACAAATACAGTGGACCAGTACATTTCTTGAAAGTCTCTTGAGAGGTATTTTACATTCATATTGGCAAAATTACATTTTAAAATAATGTTTCGTTTGTCTCTTTTGGGGCTTATACAATAAGATAGGAAAATAATATCATGATAAGAGAAAATTTCATCTGGACGGTGGCCATACTTGTAAACAAAAGTAGGAGAAGCGACTAGTATTAGGTCAAGTAAAGAAGGCGTATAATTAAAAAATGTTCATATTGTTTATATGTTCATATTGTACTACTCGTAATTGATTCCAATTTTATCGATCTGCTGTCACTTTTAAACATACAAGTGTTAAAATCGCCTATAAACATTTGCATACACTAAAAAATATACATTTACATACACCAAAAAGGATCTTTGCATGCGATAATAAGACTTCGATTATGAGATGCTCTGCTGTATCAGTAGACGGAGGCTGATGAACTGATAAATGAAAAAGGCATGTGCGTACGTAAATAAATTGCAACACCCCCACCAACGCAGTTGACGCGATCGTTTCGAATTAATTGAAAACCTGGCAAATTGTAACACACGGCAGGATCAAGTTTCGTTGCTGATCACATGTGAGGTTTCTTTGTCACGCAGGAAAAATGCCTTTATACACCGCCTATTCGGCTCTAGGTGAATCCGGATGAAGTGTCCGACTCGGAGCGTCAAACATACCACTACCGATTAATAACCACTGCGAGACCCCTTGGTCGCTGTAGTGGTCTAAAGAGAATGACCAGTCCCCAACTTGAAAAGGAGTTGATCTGGCTCGGGTTTAGGTCCCATTTATACCTTTACCCCGTTACGGATTTTTTTATCGGTAGAAAGCCACGTATATAGCCTTTAAGTAATTCCCAGCCATCACCAACCCTACTTCACTCCCTGCTATATAATCCGAATGTGGTATAGGTATCGAGGAAGGCTAAGACTGACATGCCATGATCAAAGTGATCGGGTACTGTCCGGCGGTGGTGTCAAGATTCTTCGCAACCAACGTGTTCGTTTGAAGTAATAAATGTGACGGCAAGGCAGGTGTGTAAGGATCGTAATGTGTTGAATTCTGTTCCCTCTGCCTGTCCTGTTAGGGAGTTGCTGTGAAGACGTGTTGTTATTTTTGATTATATATACACCGTACACCATGGTGATTTCGTGCTACTCTCAATTTGAACTGGCGTCTTCCACCATGGAGATCATCGTCTCATCTCGCTGGAGGTCAGAATGATGATATTATATAATCATTTTGGAGCGAATCAAGCACGAAAAATATATGATCTGAAATGGATTAATTCTAATCTCACATGCAATAAAGTGGTCGACGTCGTGGTTTCACGCATGAATTAAATGTTTCTTAGTCGAAACGCGAATATGTGATAATCGAAAACAACAAAGAAATATATTTTTAAGGCTTAGCACATTAAAATTCAAAGGTCGGATTGGACTGTGCGATATACACGTGGGTGTCATGTAATAGCCCACACAAGCTGTATGCATCGGATTGCCACTTGGCGACGAAACTATGTTTGGGGAAAGGTGTCCGACACCCCACCCTCCCGTGGATGGGAAAGATGCATCCCGATATAAAATGTTTATGGTAACTTATTTAACTGTCCTTGTCCCCCGCCAACGCCACGAATATACTCGGCTCGACCCACGACTTACACATCGGTCTTGCGTATTTGCCTCCTAACAAGTCAATACCTGAACGTGTGAATAATATTATTGAATTACATAAAAATATTTGTAGAATTCATCCAAATGATAATATTATTTTAACAGGGGACTTTATTATCCCATGTTTGAAATGGATATCCGGAGCCAATCCAATTCTTTTAAAGAAAGGTTCTATTGAAATACAAAACTGTGCCTCCTTATTAACAAACCAAACGTCGTATGGTTTCAATCAATACAATAATTTAACTGATTCACATCAAAACACTCTGGATTTAATTTTCGCGGACTTCTCATTAGGACTGTCTAAATTATCTAACCCGTTCGTTCCAGATGACTGCTATCATCCTTCTTTATCTACAGACTAATCTGACATTTTACTTACACCTCTAAAGAGTCCTCGCGTAAAGAACCATCTCTTTCGTAAAGCAAGTTACATCTATATTAATATTTTTTCTATTATTGACTGGCAAGCTCTTAACACCAACACTATCGATGAATCAGTAGACTATCTGTATTCGAAATTCGAAGAAGCTATTAAACTGTATATACCATTGCAGATTACAAATCCTAACAATCACAATTTTTATACAGTCTGGTACAGTCCGGAGCTAATAAGACTCATCAAGGAAAAATCAAAAGCTCACACAAACTGGAAGAAACATAAAAATCACCTTGAATACCGGGCTTTTTAGAACTAAGAACCAATGTTAAAAGTTTGCAAGGTGACTGTCATAAATCATATATAAAGACAACTGAAACTAGAATAAAAGTATGCTCCAAGCGCCTTTGGTCTTTCGTTAAAGGCAAAAAGAAAAATAATACAGACTTCCCAAAAGTAATGTTCTATGACAATAATGTATTACGAAACGAAAAAGAGAATTGCTCAGCTTCTAACTACTTCTTTTGTAAATACTTTAGTACTCCTACGCATAGTTCTATAGATGAATCTATTTCAACAACAACAAGAAGTAACTTCGACATTTTACATAGCATTTCCGTAAAAGAAGTACTTGTTTACAAACTGCTTAATAACCTGGATATAAATAAAGGCCCCGGTTGTAGCAAAATTCGTGTGCGAAATTCCTCACATCGCCTATCACGTGTGTATTCAATCGTTGTTTACGAGAGATATTTTCCAAACATTTGGAAAATGGCCCATATTATCCCCATACATAAAAAAGAGGAAGAAGTTCTTGATCGAAAACTACCACCCAATATCGATATTAAACTCACTAGGTAAATTATTAGAAAAAATAGTTCATCTTTATATTTACCCACAAATTTCACGTTGTATTCCCCGGCAACAGCATGGTTTCATCAAAGGTCGGTCAACCAACACCAGCATCGCTATCTTCACCAATGATCTTTTAAGCAGTATGGACGTTGTCTTTCAGATAGACGTTATTTACAGAGACGTAGAGAACGCCTTCGACCGCATTGATCACAACATAATGTTACACTAGCTCGGAAGGTTAGGTAACTGCGGAGATTTACTTCTATGCTATCTGCGTAATCGCAGCCAGGCGGTCATCGTAGGTGGTTGCCGGTCTGACATTGTTCAGGTTCCCTCGGGAGTTCCGCAGGGATCAACTCTGTCCTCTCTGCTATACGCGGCGTACGTATATGACATCGGCACATGTTTTCAAACATCCAAATTCCTTATGTGCGCAGATGACACAAAGATTTATTGTACTGCATCAGGATTTAGACTGGATAAGTGTCTTTTGTCCAATAAATAAAATGACAATAAGCGCTAATTAATGTGTGCTCTAAACATGACAGAGAGAAATCAGATCATACGCGAATACATGATAACTAACACCGCAGTTAACAGAACACAATTAGTTAAAGACTTAGGCGTGCCTTTAGATCCCAAACTAAGGTTTAATGATCATTTGACTAACATCACAGACAAAACTTACAAGTGCCTCGGTTTTATTCTGCGTGTCTGTAAGCTGTTTTCAGACATCAATTGTGTAAAAGTAATATACTACTCATACTTTCGAAGTATTCTCGAATACTGCTGCACCATATGGAGCCCTCAATATATAAGTCACATGGACGATATCGAAAAGATCCAATTAGCATTCTTAAAACACCTGAACTAGCGGTCATTTAATAAATACACAAGCTACGGGAAATCCTGCAAAATACACAATGTAACGGCGCTTAGGGTTAGAAGATCGCTTCTTGGGCAGCTGTTACTGCTGTACTACATAAAGTATGCCACGGTGCTACTGACAGCATCGTACTCACTGAGCAAGCAGTAAGACTGTGTCCCCCTCCACCCGCACCAGACACACACCTCTGTTCTATGTGCCGCGTACGCATACCAATTACTAGGCAGTATAGCCAAGTTGACGTATTTCATACAACCAGTAACTCATTTAAAAAATCAGTCATAAACATAATCAAATCAATATAAATAGCAATAATTACCAAATGTTTCGGTAATGTGACATGATACAAACACACACACACACACACACACACACACACACACACACACACACACACACACACACACACACACACACACACACACACACACACACACACACACACACACGCACACACACACACACGCACACACACACACACACACACACGCACACACACACATACACACTCAATCTATCTCAACGTACTGTCCAACTCTGCTATGCATACCCTATAAAATGTAAATCCATAATTGGGCGTAAGTTTTTCTTGTAAATCAATTACGTAACTAACTTTAAGATCTGTGGATTATGTGATAAATAAAAATAATAAAAATAAAATAAAAAAATTGCATAGAGACTGCGGGGTCTCCCATCCCCCGACTCTGACGTCGAGGGCAGTTCGCGCGCGGTAGCTAAAATTATCTCGGCGCTGCATGGCGTGAACGAATCATGGAGATCGCTGGAAATAATGTTTGTGTGTCTTTGTTTTGTAGTAATGTTCTAATGGTAAAGGGAACTGGTCTCTGTCGGGATGGGGAAGCGGCTGGTGACGCAGTTCCGTGCACTGGATTGAAAGGCCCATGTCCTATTAATCCACGGGCAGCGGCCCCATCGGAATAACAGATTGAAAAGCTGGTGCAAGATAATGTGTCCTGCACAGATGACCAGTCGCAGTGTGCCGATATTTGGTTACGATAACATTGCTATTATTCCTAAGAGCGCCAACAGGGCGGCCATTGTACATGAGCAAGCTAAAAATATTTATTTCTAGAAAAATAAAAATAAAAAGTCGTTTGTCAGCTTGGAGTTTATTTCGTTCTTGGAGTGGAAATATTTGTGTGCGTAGAGAAGATATTCTCAGAACTACAGTCTAAGAACCCGTTTCGTTGTCCGTTATACAATAGCAGTCTTGGTCAATATTCGACATTCATCATCATTATCGGCCCTCATCGGTCCACTGCTGGACATAGGCCTCTTTCAATGAACGCCTAGACGACCGATCTCCTGCAACTCGCATCTATCCCGGGCCGGCTACGATGCACGGATATCGTATTCCCACCAGGAAAACGTTCAACCAACTACATACTATTATAAGACAAACTCCCCAAAACCTGTCTCTATGTAATCTACTTTATTAAAATCTACTGAACAGATTTTTATTTAGCAAGAGGTAGGGTCATGTTGCATAGGAGGAAGTAGTGCCATGTATGGTACATGACATTGCATCCTCCTGTGCTACGGAATTGGGCCGGCACGACCGGGAGGTACTTCTCGCTCACATAACACCGCCGTAAGGTGACATCTTCAGTGTTGCGTTTCGTGCGGTTTGTGAGTAGCCGGTGGCCCATTGGGGAGGGGGGGGGGAAGGAGGGCAACGCTTCGGCATAGTAGTTATGTGGATGTGTATGGGCGTCGGTAGACGTGAAGGCTTTCTCGTTTGTCCCTTTATTCTACAAAAAATAAGGAAATGCCACCAATGGATAGAGCAATTCCCGAGGAAAGCTTTTTTAAGAGATTTGATTGTTAATTACGGGCGAAGTTGGGGCGGACCGCTAGTCTAAAAAGATGATTGAAATATGCGTGTCTGATCCCACACGTGATTGGAATTTACTGCATTTACTGGTTTCTGAAGCGAAAGTTGCAGGTAGAAGACATAAGTGACGTAAGCGTGCTAAAGCGTTACGCTAGATTGATTTTTCACATAATTTCACACATTAGTTTTTACCGTACCGCACATCTTAAATGGTTTCTTAGGAAACAAATACAAAATACATTTTATTTTATAAATTACATCATTAAATTACATATAAGTATGTTCAGTGTCCAAACTCGTTTTTGAGAGAGGTCATTCAACTTGTGAATCCGTTTGGATTTTTTTTATCAAAATACATTTTGAAATCCTTCTTTTTGTTTGCATTAAGGAGAAAAGTTGTGTTTTGGTGCATTGCCCATAAACATCTGCATAACCCCAAATTAGTGATTCGATATTTGTCCTTTACCCTGGATTTCATAAGCAGCACGAAACGCGCTAGCGTGGTCGCCACGTTACGTTGGTACTATGTAAGCAGAGGTACCTACCCCGCTAGCTAGGCCTCATACGGCCGTAATGGCACTACCTCTTACAAATCTTTTATTTAGTTTTAATATCTTTTTTAAATTATATCTGTGGATTTATTTCCACGTTAGACTAGCCCTGTTCTGAGTACCGTAAGGACCTCAGGTACTAGAGAATGGAAGTATTATTTAATATTTTTATAAATTTCAGAAATTTTATGTATTTAATATTTTTATTATATAATATTAGGTCCTTACATATTTATCGAATTCCGAATATTTTTTAATATAATATACAACTCAAAACAAAATAAGGACCACTAAGATTTTTTGATGTATCATGAAAATAATAAAGACATTAACTTGTTAACTTATGTAACTACAAAGTAATGTTATTGATTATAATATAGGCTAACAATTGCTTAAAATAATGATCATGAATTTTTTTTATGTTCATAATAAAATTGGCCATTTTGAATGTAAAATATGAACAAAAGAAATCACTGGAAAAGGACAAACTACTGTTCTTGTCACTTTTGTTTCTTCTTTTTAATAACGAGTATGTCCTCCTCTCTTAGCAATCCAACTCCAGAAGCCTCGTATGCATACTCTTGATTTAATTCTTCACATTTTATCAGTAGTCTCCTCCCAAGCTCCTCTTTTAAAGCGTAAATCAGCTGCTGTTGGTTGTAGACCCCTCGCTCATTCTCTCTAACTCTTCGTTTTAATTGGTCCAACAATTGCTCGATCGGATTTAAATCCGGACTGTTAGCTGGCCATGATAATATCTCAATATGAGACCGTCCTAGGACAGTTTGGATTGATCCAGCTGTGTGTGCACGAGAATTATCTTGCATCAGGATGAATCCAGGCCCCACTCGCTGTACAAATGGATTCACTTGAGGCCTGATTACGTCCTCGATGTAACTTTCTGCAGTTACGGGAGCCGAATTTAAAATGGTGAGTTGGGTTTTACCGTGTAAACCAATCCCACCCCAAACCATTACGTTGGGACCACCGAAACGGTCAACTTCGTGAATGCAGGACTCCGAAAACCGCTCGCCGCGTCGTCTCCACACTCAAACACGCCGATCATCATTAAGAAATTTTACTTTGCACTCGTCTTTAAAAAGCACCTCGCCCCACTGATTAATGCCTCAGTTCAAATACTGACGGGAGAATCTTAATCGGTTTGCACGTTGAACCCTGCTCAGAGGAATTCGAACAATTCGTCGTCTTGACGTTTGCTGGTCTTCGTGCAATCGATTACGTATAGTTTGATCACTGACACGCGTACCCGTCGTCAGCCGCAGGTGGAGCTGTAACTTACGGGCCGTTACTGTACGGTCACGACGAGCACTTAGTTGGATGTACCGCTCCTCATGAGTCGTTGTAATGCGAACTCTACCTGAACCAGGTCTCCTGCAACACTGCCAGTGTCTTGGAAGCGATCCCATACATTTTGGACAGCTCTTCCAGAAAAACCCAAAAAGAACGTCCTTCTTGAATCATAGTTATGGCTCTGGTTGCTGTAATTGTATCCATGTGTCTTCGTACTGGTGGCATGATTAATGCGAGACGGACAATGAATGAATTAAAATTGAAAAAGTAATACTTTTTTCCTAAAATAACCGAAACAAATTAAGAAGTCAATCAAAGGAAAACATAAGAATAACATCCAATTATTTTTTTTCTTAAGATGATGGCCAATACTTTCAAATTAGAAACACGAACACATAAAATACAAAAGGCATAAAAGAGATCAAACACCAAAGAGTTCGTAATATGAATATAATGCTACTTATCAGTTATTTACAGTTTACTAAATTGCACTTAAATATAAATAAACTAGTGGCCCTTATTTTGTTTTGAGTAGTATATGTTTAATTAATCAATTTATTTATGAACCACTATATTTTCTATGCACTTTTGCCATCTCATAGGTAGTTAATTGTTCAGTTTACTAAAAAATCAGTCGGACGGGAATCAATAAAATCCTTGGAGGCGATTTGGATTGCCCCATCGAAGTTGAATTTTTTCCCTTTCTTTATCCAAATTTCGAAAAAAATGTAATCTGTTGGAGAAATTTCTCCAGTCGATTCTCACCAGCGCTGACTCCACTTTACCCATCGTGTGCGAGCGAGCCCAGCTCATGAGAGTTAAGTTCGCGCTGCAGGAAAGTCATATCAAAGGGTAATTGTATTTGCCGCTATCGAAAAAGGAGTAGCAGTAGCGATGGGACCGAGTGGTGGGCTAAGCCCGTTACAAAAAGTTATTGTTGCCATCCTAATAACGCTTTTTTTTATTAATTTTTTTTTAATTGTGGGGAAAATGCATTCATGCACCATCCAATCGGCCCTGGGTGTACCGGAAGGGTGTGTCGGCACGTAGTGCTACTACCGACTATAAACCACTGCCATCGGCCTCTGTAGTGGGGTGTCCAGGATATATCAGCAACAGGATAGTCGATCGATAAAATATAATCTACTAGCTTATATTTGTGATATGGTATATATATATATATAGGGGGCAAACGAGAAATCGGAGCTTTTTTACGACTATCGATGCCAATGAACATCCACATAATTACTATGCCGATGCGTTGCCCTCTTTTCCCACCACCAATGGTATTATATTTTGGGGGAATGCCGCCAAAAGGGATTTGGTATTTAAAACACAAAAAGATGTCTACGATCACAATTTAGACTAAAGATAGCTGAGTGCTGTAAACCTTACTTTACGAAGCACAAAATATTGACTCCTCCGGGTCATATATTTTTGGTTCAGCCATGTTTGTGAAGAAAAATATAAATTTATTTACTTTAAATAAAATATAAACGAGCGCAATGGAAGATATATTTACATGAAGCTTTGAATGAATTACATGAAGCTTTATTTACATAATTATAAAGCTAAAACGACGAAGAAAAGTATAGTTTGCATGACTCCAAAAGTTTTTAACAAGCAACCCATAAATTGGATAAATTTAGACGTAGATATATTTAAGAAAAAGCTAATGATACTACTATTGCATAAAGTATGTTATAACATTGAAGAATATATTTAGCAACTAACAGCAGCCAGCGGTTTCACCTGAGAAACCAAGACATAACCTTCATAACGTAAATGGGTTGTCTAACACATAAATAATTTTGCAGAATGAACCAGTTTCTGAGATAAGCACGTTCGACCAAACAAACACTTCAGCTTTATAATATTAGTGTAGATAAAAATAAAAAAGAAAATAACATTTCATTGGAAAATACCCGACAATACACGTATATCTCTTATTGTAGAATTCGTGTGAATCCTGCGTCATCATTAAGTCTCGAAGATTCATATGGTATTGTATCGGTAAACAACGCAGTTGTGACGTATAGGAAATGACCGGTGTGCATAAGGCACTTGTACACTGGCGCTTTTCTGTAATACATATTAACGAGTTGCGACGGCGCCGAAAGAAACCAAAAATCTATTCAAGAACAATTTTTCTTTTTTTTTAATTTTTATTGTATCGTCACGGTATTTATTAGTTCATGTTCTAAGGCGCACTCATCTTCTCACCTCCGACTGTGCTTTTTGCTAAACGCGTAGAGTTAAATTCATATTTAATTTTCTATGTTTTAATCATCATTCATAATTATCAGCTCTCATCGGTCCACGGCTGGACATAGGCCTCTCTCAATGAACGCCAAGACGACCGATCCCCTGCTACTAGCATCCATCCAGGACCGGCTACTGCACGGAGATCGTCTTCCCACCTGGTGAACGGTCGACAAACACTTCGTTTTCTTAAACGCGGCCTCCACTCCAGAACCTTACTGATCCATCTGCCATCTGTACTTCTGAGCGTGTAACCAGCCCATTGCCACTTCAGCGAGCCTATTCGTATTATTTTTAGTCCTGTTCTATGTTTTACTCCGTAAATATCTAACTCGTAGTAAAAAGTTGTCGTGATGTTTGCTAACTGTTCCTAAGAGTTTGCGGGTGTTCTATAAATAACCCTGCATATGTACACATACTTACTTACATACATAACAATATAATATACCTACAATTACTGAATTACAAACATGCCAACATTAATATTTGCGTGAATATATCTTTTTTGCCAGAATTATTTTCTTAGGTGTACCAATAGGTCATTAGTTACTTTTGTAAAATGGTCCTATTTTATGGTGAACCTTCTAATTGTTCTCTTCAGCGGCAGCCTTAAGACATCCACTGCTGGACATCGGGCCCCTCGGAGAATCACTGACAGTCAGCGCCACAAGTCATAGTCACTGGCTGTTTACCACCAGCGATCAGTCCTGAACGGGTCCACCAGGTGTAAGGCCGTCCAACACTGCCTTCCGGTGCGAGGCCACCACTTGTAGCAAGTGTCGGTTCTACGAGCGATGTGGCCTGCCGATTTCTATTTATTTCTGGATTTGCCGATAAGTGGCGTAGTTTATAATAAAGTCTGTTTGAAAAATAAAGAGTAAATTAGCTTACAATGCATCAAACAACCCTACTATATACATAGTAATTTTATGTTTCCCCTCATTATATTTAGTCATACAAATCTGGTAAATGTTGCCACATTTAAATGATGATGTCAACGTCATGCAAACGCTAGTGTAAAAGAGTCTTTAAAATTAACTGGCGCAAGTGCATTGTAACTGTTTATTGTATCGGCACATTGACTATTAGCAGTCAGCACTGTAGAGTCTACGGAGTCGTGTTTTTTTTCCATTCATCACATCATCATCGGCCATGTCATGCTGGACACAGGCCTACCCCATATAACGCCATAGGTCCGTCACGAGTCCACCGGGAAGGAGCACTCCATCTTTCCTTATACAAACAAAATAAATCCGGAAGAGGTTGAGTCGCATTCCGTTACGTTACGTTACGTGCACACAAGTTGGTGCGGCACAGCTGTACCTTCGCGGTTCCTTCGCTCACATGACACCTTCGTAGAGAGTGGCCTATTGAAGGGGAGAGAGAAAGGTCGATAAGTGACTCTGATTTCTCGTTGACCCTCTACAAAAAAAAAGATAATAATTGTGCTGTCGCGTTTCGTACGGTTTGTGGTGAACCGGTGACGCATTGGAGTGGATGAGGAAAGGAGGTAAATGCATTTGCATGTTAACTATCAGGATGTCTATGGGCGTCGGTAGTCGTTAATTGAATCCTATTGGTCTTTTGCCCTATTCTTTCACTATACAAAGAAATACATACATAATATATAAAACTATAATTGGAAACTCTATACTTATCAGTCCACTGCTAGACGTCCGCCTTTTTCAAAAAACGGATTCAATTTTATTTCCAAATTATATATGAAAAATGTTAACTCAATACAAATTTGACAGATCTCAAATCCTCGCGAAAGAGTCCCGATTCCGTCCAAGGATGATTTGTGAGGTGATATAGAAAGCATCCAAATTTCAATAGAGAGGATGGTTTGGTTTTACCACCTGCTTGGGATCCGGTAATAAACTTGAGGCACCGGGATAGAATTTTCGTTCAGTGAAGAAATTTCTGCTTCCGAGAAGCAGTCCTAATAATATTTTATTTCCATCGCTTAATTGTCGTTC
>JAFELO010001670.1:113420-246127 GCA_017140195.1 Eumaeus atala
TTTGACACATTCGTTCATAACGGTGATTCTATCTCATTCCGCAAGAGCTAAGGAAACGCGATAAGATGAGGTCTCCTCAGGTCAGTCTACCTCCCATGGTTCAAGCCTTGTCGTGGCGGTGGGGCTTAGTAGCCTGGGGTAAACCCAGGCGGAGCCTATTGAACCGAGGGGGATCTTTGCACCCCTCTAATAAAAAGAGGGGGCTTAAAGATCAGGAGGGGGAATCGCTCTAGGCACCCCTCTTATAAGAAGAGGGACCTAAGAGCAACAGGAGGTGGCGCTTTTGCGCACGGGGCAAGGGGCGAGGATGAGAACCTCACCTTGCCCTTGAGCCCCGCGCACTCCCCCTGCACACGTCCCCCTCGAAGAACCTCCAGATCGGCAGGCATAACGCCGGCCAATACTGGTAGCGCTACCCGATTCGTGGGTACCATACGGTATCATAGGCTGGCGCTACAGCCCTAGCCGGTAATCCCCGGCCTGAACTCGTGGCGGAGGTTCTTGCTGATAGCTGCACCTATATCTCGGATAGGAGAGCTCTCGGCCTAAACCCCACGCATGACGAGATCTTGCGGGTCCGCCGGATAGGGTATGTGGGGTTAGTGCAAAGGTGGGGGGAGGACCGGGCGCGGCAGCCGTACGATAGGGAGATAACGGCTCACCGGGCCTGGTTGCTTCGGTGAGTATCTGTGTAGGACGGCCCACAGGGAGCTGACGGCTCGTTGTCACGATTATGGCGCAGTGGTGGACTCGGCGCAGTACATCCTCGAGATGTATCCCGATACTCAGCGGCGACGAGTCCTACCAGGAGATGGCTTCCTGCTGCGAGACCGTCATGTGCCAGAAAGAAGCCGACGAGTGGGTGTGAGAGGAGGCTACCAACGCGGACTCCCCCCAAGCCGACGACAAATGGGGGTATGAAGGGGGCGCTATCTGCTACATATCGGAATAGATTTCAACGTCGACTTGCCACCAGATCTCAAAACTCATAATATTAGGTCCTTACATATGAAATTAGGGTTTTTCGTACAGGCCAATTAATTCACTAATTTCTCATCTTTGGTAAGGAATTCCAAATTCAAATTTGTACAGATATTTACTCACATATTTATGATTCGATGACCGTCATTCATTTGTATTTTTGTTCTGTATTTTTCCGTATGAATCATTCATTTTGAAAAATGAGATACTTAAAATAGCACATTATTTACGAATACTAGTTCCGCCGTTGCACTAGTGCTGCGGAAACGATTCGAAGAGAATGATGTGTATGGCGGTCGTGTTGCAAAAGAAAACACAGTCGTTTTTGGTTCCAACGCTTTTGTTCTGGAAATTTCGACCTGCGGAACAAGCCCCGTGGACAGCCTGAGACTCAAGTTGATAATGAAGAGTGGAAAGCGGACTGGGACTGGCTTTTTTAGTAAAGGTATCAATGAACTACCTATGAGATATATATACGAAAGTGCATGAAAAACAATGGTTCATACTTTGATTAATTAATATTTTTATACAATATAAGAAAAACAATCGACCCCCACGAACATCCACAAAATTACTATGCCGATGCGTTGCCCTCCTTCGGCCCCCACCAAAGGTGAATATGTCACTTCACGGGGGTATATGTGCATAGGACGATGCAGTGTCATGCAACATACACGGCACTGCATCCTCCTATGCAGCATCACACTACCTCTTCCTCAGATTATAAATATCCAAATATATTATATTAAAAATATTTAACGTAAATCCCTAGACATATTTAGAAGTTAAATCTTTTTAAACGTAACTTTACGTATCCTGGAAAACCAACCCAAAATTAGTCTATTTGTGTATGGTTTTAGATTGTTATTCATAACAGTCACGTAGTGTTACTAAATAAAGATGACTTACCTTCGCTCGTTTACTTAGTCAGTTTCGAACTCGCTTCGCAAGGATAACTAGTGCAATCGAGATAATTTATAAAACGTGTATGTGATACGTACAATAACTTCGTATGATAAATTGTTGTGTCATGTTCCGTTTACATTATACGTGTTCTGTGTGGGTCCTTGCGAGCCACGCGATGAAAATAATAGTCAAATGGCATAAAACAGAAATGACAATTTATGCTTGTTTTGGTCTTAGTTAAGTAATATTGATGCCTGAACTCGACGGACCGGAAAGATCAGTTACTAACGCAATCCCTATGGTCCATATTGATTCTTAGGATAAGGTAGGCAGTGAATGTTTTAAGTAATGTCGGTACTTCATGTACTACTGCATCATTAAAAAATATTATTATTTTACTATTTGCCTCCATGATAACCATACCTTATTAACCATAACCTTTTCATGTAAAAACATTGTTTATTTGCAATTCACTACTTAAAGAGCTGTATGAGAATATTTACAATTTGACTATAGCTAGATCTGTGTATGCTATATGCCTGCGTGCGTGCGTGCGTGCGTGTGTGTGTGTGTGTGTGTGAGTGTGTGTGTGTGTGAGTTTCTGTGTGTGTGTGTGTGTGTGTGTGTATGTGTGTGTATGCGTGTGTATGTGTGTCTGTGTGTGTCTGTGTGTATCTGTGTGTGTGTGTGTATGTGTCTGTGTGTGTGTGTGTGTATGTATCTGTGTATCAAAAAACTTGAAAGCAGGTAGAGTACAAATTTGTCCCACATTATGAAACAATAATTATGTTAATGATTAATAAAACATTGTCTACATTCTATTCACACCAGTATAATAAATATTTCATTTAAATGTGTGACATAATCAACAACAATGTAATGATCTGCACTTTTAATTACCATAATATTAATATAGAGATTATCACAATTTTAAACCTTGTAGATAAGTATTATCGCTTCAGCTCCCATTTTGAAGTAAAACTTCAGCAGCGGCCGGGGCATCTTCACGTGTTGGGCAGTCCTGTGAGGACTACGGGCCTCGATGCGAACGTCATGACCCAGGTAGTATCGAGAGGGTATAAGTGTCCCCTCGGTGATGGGGAAACCCACTAGAAGTGGGTTGTATTGTACCTAAGTGCTATGACCGTTTTGCTTGAAGTTCGGACAGGGGTAGGAGACCTATGGCCCACTGGTGCGATGAGTAGTATTTTGATATGTTGTGTATGTGTGATGTGGGTAATGTTTGTGCATGTAGGAACCTTATTGCCGTACCCACGGACCCTTCGCCGTAATTACTCGTTGAGTAATGTTCTGCTGGCCTCGCGGTCACTTCTTCTGGGTCGGGGAAGTCAGCGCGTACCATTCCGGAGCAACATAAGTGAGCCGTGACCGTACATCTTGTATAACCCTAGTTTCGTGCATTTTAAAAGCTCGGATACTAGCACTAACATCAGGAAGTCGCGGGCTGTCCTCGCCTAGTTGATCTGATCAACTGACGATGAACTTACGAGCCAATTCAGAGCGTACGATCTGTGCTACACCCGAGATACACGACCGGGGGCTTACAAGATATCTCCTTGACTTTACCTGGTCCGGCAATGCTCTTTTCTCCGCGTTGACAGACACCCTCGATTTGCCGAGTCACTTCGGCAATCCGTCCTGTAGTCGCTGCATTCACCCAGTTGTCAGCTCTGGCTTTCAAGACGGGGAAAGGTAGGCACTGTTATGGGCGAACAGCGCGAGCATGGCTTCCACTTCGTCCTCTCCTGAGGGGTCATTGAGCGTGGGGATGTCATTCGTAGAGATAAGGGGACAGGCAATTACCCTGCGGCACTCCGGCACGTATGTCCCGCCTAGAAGAATACCCTCGCTCCACCGCTATCCGGAAGGTTCTCCCTTCCAATAATGGCGTCACTAGTCAAACAAAGGGACAATGGCGTCCTCCACCTCGAACAGGATACCCTAGTAACACACCCGGTCGAGGACCTTCTCCATATCAAGGAAGATTCCGACTAAGAGGAGACCTCTTGTGTGAGGTACCTGTGCCAGAACACACGGTTGTAGAGTGGTCGATTGACCGCTCTGTAAACAGAACTGAACATGGGAAACTGAACTCGAACAACTTGGCTATGTGCGACAGAAGCGTGATCGGCTGATAGCTTCCAGGTAGGTTCCGATACTTGCCCGGCTTTGGCAGGACGACGACTCTCCCTTCCTTCCAGATGCCCGGCATGGGTGGTGAGGAGAATGACGTTAGCTAACCTGGTGAGAGCCACGTAGGTGCGCCACGACATCACTACCAGTTCTGCGGGTGGGATGTTGTCGGGTCCTGGAGTATTGTATCTCGAGAGGTAAAATGCGACATTCCGCAGGTCCATGGGGGATATGTAATCTTCCCCGTTCCAGTAGTGGAGGCGAGCTCAACACAAGCTCTTGGACGCGGCGTTCTACACACTCGCCGTGTCGCTCGGCGACACTTAGACCCTCCGATATACGACGTAGCGAAGACCAAGGCAGCACCTCAGCTACCGAGCCGAGGTGTTGCGATGGTCTCAGCTAAGTCTCGCCCAATTGATGGATGTGTAGTTCATATTGCTGGGCGGGCAACAGAAGGCTGTCGCATTTGCCTCCTATACCTCCGGTGTTTCAGTAGCTGAGCTCGTCCTGGTCTGCCACTGGTTCTTCCGTGGTTGGCCCCTAGTGTGCATGATTTCTGCCCTAACGAGGATCTCTGGCGACTTTGGACAACTCTTCCCTCGCGGCTGCCCTCAGCTCCTCCCTGACAATATCAAGAATGATTTTCCAGAGATCTTGGTTTGACGGTCGTGACTTGCCTGTTTGTGGTCATTGGCTGGGGCAGTATGTTATGGGCCTGGGCTATATTCAACCTATCCATTCGTCTTCAATGGAGCCGTGGGTGGTAGTGCTAGTGACCCTATGGAACCTCCTAGAAGCGGTCATCCAGTAGGGTCTGGGCGGGTTTGAGGGGATTAGCGGTCTGATGTACATGCCTCGGGATCTGACTTCCCGAACGAAAGTCTTACACCTCCGGTCATTGCCGGTGTGAGGACCTTTACAGTTACTACAAGCTGGGGGGCACCGGCGACCGCGCGAGGTAGCGTATCCCCTTCCCAAGGGCCGGGCGCCTGGCACGTGCCCCAGCGTGTCGCGAGGCGCTGTGATGCTGGTAGGCATGGCATAGGTATGGGGGGAAGAGGCGCTAATCACCGAGCGTAGTTTTTTAGCGCTCTCTAGAGCACCGGCTAAGCTCTGGTAGTGGATTACGTCCGCCGATCCGCTGGAGAAAGCAACCTCAAGGTCCCTGTTGGGCGCAGCAGTCGCAGTAGAGATAGAGGCTGGCAGTGTCAGCGGTTCCTCTTCCGACGTTGCCGGTCTGGGCATGTCCGGTCCGGTCGAAGTGCTCCATCTCCGCGGGTGCCGTGAACAGCGGTTCAACAATCACCTTCTCGGTTTTCCGTGGTATACTGAGCGATGATATGCCTTCGGAATGTTCCCAAGGATCGGCCTTCTTAGTAATCGTATACGCACACGTACCATCTCACATACACATATACAAATATGTATATATTAGCGATCAGGTTCGTTCAAGTTACGAAAACGGCACGAGATTCGGTCCGCGTTCAAAACCTGGACGAACTGGCAAGCGAGATGGCAGTATCTCCCTCTCACCTTTCGACAATAGGGAGGCAGCAACCATGCGTGCGAGAGAGAGGGAGAGAGACACACTTCAGTCCGCAAGCTTGACTTAACGTGTAAGGCCGATGAACCCGTAACGAGAGCGTTACGAAAGGAGGCCAATTGAAGTTAAGAGGAAGACGTAAGTTAGTGGAAATAGAAAGAGGCTGATGTACTTTTCGTTTATAAAGGTTAGGAGCAAGAGAGATAGATGAGAGCGCACACTTTCTTTCTGTTATCTGATGGTCAAATAATATCGCTGAAAATAGATGCATTATGCAGATGTGCACTGTAGATAATAATATCTTTGGACATAACAATATCGGTGGACTTATCACGTTAGCCCAGTCCTGTGCTAAGTACCGTAAGGACTTGTATTATAGGTACTAGACAACGGAAATATATGTAATGTTTCTTTTATTTTTTTATTATAAATTTAAGAAATTTGATTTATTTAAGATTTTTATTATAGAAATACATAAATAACCATGACCTTGGCGGGATTCGAACCCGCAACTATCTTAAACATCATAACAACTGGACTTTTTACGCAATCGAAGGATAAAAGCGTAGCCTTATTATAAACACTTCGAAGTCTGTCCGTCCGTTAGTACGTCTCCAGACTGAACAGTGATAGCTAGACAGTTGAAATAGCAAACTCTTATAGCAATTTCGTCTGTTAACTAGGAAGGTGACATTTTCAAAATTCAGTTAAGTCTCCTGGGCAGTTCGCCTTCCGTGGCGTAGTGTTAGAAGGTCACGTGGTAAATTGCTCATAAAGTCGAAGGTGAGCGACGATAGCCTCGAACTTCCGCCGCTGCTCATAACTTGAGTTGTATAACCGGATGAAATAAATTGGCATAAAAAATATGGACTAGGAAAGGTGTGATTTATTACAACTAGGTAGGTTCTATTACTGCTAATCAACCGCTTTAGCTGACCTTAAATAATTGTTGGGATTCATCCTTCCCATCTGCGGTGAAAGAGGGATGTGCCCCCGTTGACAATCGCACCTAGCGCGTCGCCCAACGTAACTTATAGTAATGACTGAGTATGGAGTCAGAATATATTCTAGCTCCATACTCAGTCCCACTCATGGGATTATATCTTACTGGTATAAAATTAGACAGTACTTTTGTTATAATGCCCCATACACTTATGATAGGATCTGTATGATTTGTTTGAAGTTAAAATGTGCATTAACTTTTGATGTTTCATATATCTTAGACATAATTCGTTCAAAGGATTTTATACATACAAATCTTAAAGGTTGTGTTTGAATATCTCTACCGCGTTGGGTACCAGTGGCGGCGTTTGTCCCAACCCTTCTTATTACGGCTAACTCTCAGCAGTGGTACGTATGTGGCTCCTTTACATAGAAAGGGATTGAGCCTTTTGATGACTCTGTGGACGGTTTGTCAATTTCCAGTGGTCCTTTGTAGGAACGTTATAAGGATGAGCAAGGCATCTTGCATATCATCTGCATCTCTGAGCGAGGCAGTCACAAGATCGCTTCTAAAGCACGTTTACCTTGTACTATAAAGACCTAGCGGTCTAGTGGAAAGCATTTCCTGCTGCAGATTCCGGTTACAGAAAAAGTATCCAAGGCCCAATAACAGTCCGAAGTCAGGAAATTACACCCACAGGGGTGATTCCTATCTGCCCTGGGAGGCACAGGCCTGAATCAGACGGAACCGTGCCTCATTCTTTCCGCTCACCTCTGACTGCAATGCCCTCAGAATAGAGGAATGAGGGAATAGTGAGTGCACTGGTCTCTGTGTACTATGTGTCCCTGGCACTTTGCTGTTCTCTATAAAAATAGCCTCTGTAACCGATATTCGGCTAAAATGTCATTATGCCAAAAAGGCCGTCACTGGTCGTTCGTTCGCAAGTTGTTTACAGCTCTAATGGGTCGTGCGTTGCTTGTAACTACCTGTGATCCTTGTTGTGGAATTTGCCACTGATTATATCATCAATAATATATTTTCGGTAAGATAAAAATAGAGTGACCATTTTTATTAGCTCCAAGCCGGACAATTAATTTTTAATTAGTTTCATTTAACTTCTCGAGTCATGATAATTACTTACTTTACTTACCTGACACCAGATTGCCCCATTTGTCCCTCTCCTCTGCGACATATTACCAATCGCCAGCATGTCGCTTAGGTCTTTCTGGATCTCATCTATCGATATATAGACCTTCCGAGTGGGTGTCTCGTTTTCCTCCCTTTGTGGCCAAGTCATCGAAGTCAAGCAGCTTTCTTCTTGCCGATGATATTGGGTTCGTCTACATGCTGTTCTACGTCAATTTTTTTTCTCCCTCTCCATGTGACGTCCTCTCGTCCTTTGGGGAACCAAAAATCTTCCAGAACATATTTCTTTCAGCCACTTAGAGCTTGTCCACTTCTTGTGAATCGGTCCATGTTTCGCCTCCATACATCAAGATTGGTCTTATGACTGTATTATAAACTCGAAACTTGGTCCTTAAAATTATGAAGAAAGGACGATACATGGACAGAACCACATTGGGCAAGTCACGATGTGTAAAATTATAAATATTTTAATTTTTAAAACTATACTTTTATACTCGTCTCAGAAATATTTTAGGTTTTAATTTTAACATGTTTTTTTATACTAGTAAGCAATGTTTTAACTCTGGCAACATTTATAAAGATTTCTAATAAAATTGTAATGCTATAATTTCGTTCTTTTAATTTTCAACTAAGAAAACTACCTTCCTTTTTCTGTAATTTCAGCTCTGAGCAGTAACTGCATTCAATAAACCCCGATGTTCTCCCACAAGGACGCCAATACCAAAAAGGGACAGTCCTGTTCAAAATAGGACTCACGGTCATGATAGCTCAACATCCTTATTGCGAACTTGACTTTGATGTTTTCGTTCTTAAAATTTTTTTCTTGAACAATGAATAAAAAGCCTTTTATCCCCAGCCAAAAAAACACTTTCTTTTAAATAATGTTTATCATTTCTACTATTAAATTTTTTTCTTTTACTTATTTATTTTATTATTTATTATATTAGTGAAATCACATGTCCAAGGTGATATTACATTCGCCTAATTCATCTCCCAGGCTACAAGACACTATAAGGTAGGGTACATACACAATGAAAGATGCACAAACATTAACAATAAATACAATTATTTTCTCCATTATTATCAACTTGGTAACTATTTTCCAAAATTTGGTGAATTAACCTTACGTACTAGTGCGGTGGCGTTTGGATTATATCTAGTTCGGTGTTTTGATGTGTTAAGTCGTTAAATAGGCGTAGCGTGCGAGCCAGTGGCGCTAGTCCTGCGCTTACCGTTCTGCACAAAAGTAGCACGAATAGCTTACGACGACGAGCATATACACAGTCATCCGGTCTCTTATAGTGTCCACATGCGCTATGCTGTTTCCTCCTAGGTGGTAATTAATTATCATTGGCGCCGTTTTCCGCGTAAATGTAATAACTCAACATATCTCATCATTAAAAAAATATTTATTTGGGTAACACCATTGGATTATACCTTCTATATCAGTTTGAAAAATCAGACCATCACAAAAACATTTTACCTCTTTTAAGTCATCGACGAATAGTAAGCAATTAGTACCTGTTATTTGAAATTGGCTAATCATTTATTAATATCAAGTATTACAAGGGACCCAAATTACTACCTTGTCTCACGCCCGAATACGTACTACAGTGTTTCGAGCTGTATCCCTCGTATTGTACATACTGTCTCCGGTCTATGAAGTAACTAGAAAAGAACTGAAGTAAAAACTGAATAAAGCCAACTAATGCGAACTTACTAAGAAGTATATCGTTGACAACCGAGTCAAAAGCTTTCCGGGAGTTAAAATAAGCTGCGTCGACCTGTGCCCGTTACATAAGCTCAAAAGCTAACAGATTAGTACTTGTGGAACGACCCGCTCGGAAACCGTGCTGAATTACAGCGAGTCGGTATCCAAATTGTTTTTTTATACGACTTTCCAATATGTATTCAAACAATTTGCCAAAAACAGATAATACTGATATTGATCTTTAATCGTGTATTTCAGGACTTGATTGTTTTTTAGGAACTGGGAGTACGCGAGATGTTTTCCAAATTTCAGGATAGTAACTGCTCTTAAAACAAACATTAAAAATGTAATGCAACGGTTCTAGAAGTCTTTGATGACATAAAGTGGAATGCCGTCCGGGTCAGCTTTGAGTCTGTCTAGAGCCAATATGTGTATGATCGCTAAGACCGTCATATATTCTGAGTGCATCGCTGACACAAAGTCGCGGCGTCGCCGTCACGTAAACAGATCTGAAATATTCAGCGAATCAATTGCCGCATTTTTCTGGCTCGACCCATTGGCCATTTCTTACTACCTTTTTTTCTCGTTTAGTATGTACAAAATTCCAAAAAACTTGCGGCTCACACTTCAGGTTGAGCTCCACATTTGATTTCTAACGCCCAAAATCCATATTAATATTTATTTTGACTAATGACCTATAATCAAAAAATAATTCGTTGAACTGCTTATTATTTGCACCTTTAAATAATTTATGGTATTTAGCCTTATCTTATTTCTTTGTATCGTTACTATAACATGCAAGATAATTGTACCTCGACTTTTTCTTTGAGCTCTGTTAGATAGGAACACGGTCAAGTAAGCATGATTCAAAAAAGCTGTAGTCGTTTCCCGGGGATAATAAATGGTATATAGTAAATACCAGTCTACTTCTGACAATCGTTCGTAAAGATTATGAAAATTACGTTTTTTTAAATCTCATTCCCCACTGGCGTAGTTTTCACAACTGTCGTTGAAATTCGTCGTTTGAATTCAAAGGTACAGTCAAAAGTAACCTCAAGTGGAGGATGGTAGCCATCAGGAGGAACGAGAGACTCCTCTGTTTCGCGCACCATTACTTGACTTAACGACTAACTAGCAAGTGCTAGGTCTAATAGCTGTTCTCAATCATTACAAATATGATTAACTCGTACTAGATTCCAAAAACTCAAAACCAATTCAAAATGTGATACGAAGATGCCGAATTATAATTACAATCACCACACAATAATACATTATGTTTGCTATAACAATTGCAAACACTCTGAATACATTCATAAATACATATCTGGTCGTCATCACAGGGTCTTGGTGATATATATGTGCAGACTAAAATACATATTAAATCATTACCTAAATATAAACCACCTCATACGATATCAATATTGAGTGTTTCGTCGTATACAATAATCGCTTAGCAGAAGTCATATAGCTTTGTGCGTAATCCTCTTACATTTTGATAAAAAAAATCAATAATAAGTAATATGGGTAGAAATATACAATTAGAAGATAATAATTTCAAATATTAATTTGATCGAATCTTTATCCAAAATCATTATAATTAATTTGATTTATTGTCATAATTCTTTCAATTCTAAATTTAACATTGATCATAATTATTAATAAAGTGTATATATGTATATACTTATTATTTCATATTCAATATTCCTAAATTGTTAAAAGATATACTCGTATAATCGTTTTTTTTTGTCTAATTAGCATGGACCCCTCTCAGGTGAAGGCCTCCTTCAAGGCTTTCCGCACTTACCCTTTTTTTGTATCGTCCTCCCATCTCATGTAAAGTCTACCATCGCGGCATTTACCAGGTAGTCCTTTCCACCTGGTTACGCTTACACAACAAAAAGGTACATCTATTATAAGTGTAACGGACGAGATGACCTGCACCTCAAAATTTTTGCATTTGGGCATACACCAACGCATCAATTAACTTAGTGTAGTTTCTTACCATAGTGAGACGTATTTTTTGTATTTTCTTTATGTTTGCCATGCCAGGGGCTCCTTTCCTTCTTGATTCTAACAAATTTCGTTTTTATTTTTCTTCGTCTACTTCCAGGTCTGGCAACCTTGCAAATTCCTTTTAAATAATTCTACGTAAAATCATTATCTCGTTGCTATGTATTTGAAACTTATTTGTCAACCTAGATAAATATATTCATCCACATATTCTAGAGGTTAGTTGTCTAACGTAGAGATATTTTTTGCTATCGCGCCCAAACTTCCCAAGACGTCAGAGTCGGGGGAGTCTCGGTCCTTCTGCCCATGATAAAAATAGTTGAATCTGTTGTTACAAACACTCTCATTTCAGGATGCATCTCTCCCATCTGCGGGGGAGATGAAGGGGCGGTCCCTCTTACGACTACGAACCTAATCTCGTCGTCAGACGAGCACTCATAGCAATCCGATGAAAATGTATTGGGCTTCTCTTCGCTTCCACAGCACAAATTCATGTCCGATTTTTTTTTTTTTACTGTTTCTCATAAATTTGGTCTCATTCACGTTCACATTTAAGCCTACTCTTATGCTCTTTATATGAAGAATTTCTAGTGCACATTGCAGGACTTTAATAGTTTCTGATAATAACACTATATCGTCTGCAAATCTTAAATGACATTCCATTTATGTTCAGACCACACCTCTTCCATTCCTTCATACTTATTATTCTATCTAGAACAGCTATAAACAATTTTGGCGAAAGTGGGTCGCCCCGCGTAACCCCTCTTTTTATAGGAAAACTTTGGCCAATAGATTCTGATCTCACCCTACCACTGTTTTTACTATAAATGTTTCTTATCACTTCTTTACATTGCTTATATACTTTGTAAGATTTTAAGGCTTCCCAAGTACTTGTATGTAAGTTCCCAAGTAAGATATGGTGTCAAATGCTTTTACGCTAAAGGCAAGGTACAGCGGTCCCTCTCTTTCTTGGTAACTTTGTATTACTAATTCTAAGCCGTGAATGCGGTCTACTGTCGAGGATACTTTTCTAAGTCTGAATTTGTTCCACTGGTTAAAAAGTGTCTAAAATTTCGTCAGGTCTCTTAATGATAATCAAAGAAAGTAGTTTATACGATGTAGGTTGTTACCTATTAGCTAATGGGTCTGTATTTGCCTATGCCATGGGGATCGCCTTTTTATAGATCAACATTATGGTGGTTCCAAGCAACTGGATAGTTATATTCGCTGTTAGTAAAATATTATTAAATAGATATACTAGTGGCATAGCCAGTAAAATCGTTATTGACTTGCCGATGCGTTCGCCTTTTCAAGTCCCCCAATGAGTAACCGTGTTGTATGTTTGTATACGTCACTCTGCTTTTATGAGGTCTTGAAAACGTAATGATACTTCTTACTAATCGATGGTCAGAAGGATAGTTTAAAATTCGAACTTCAATATTTTCAAATATATTTGATTGGTTAGTTGTTATGTAATCGTTTTCATTGCTATGCTGTCGATTTGGAGCTCGCCATGCCCATCTACGGCTAAGTTGTTTCCTGTGGTATGTATTCATAATTGAAAGTATCTTCCCTAAAGCGAAGTTTATCATTGTTTGTCCCCTTTCGTTGCGTTGTCCGTCTTCATACTTTTTGTTATTCATTTCATTTTATTCATTCTTTAGAGTTTGGCCAATTTTTTCGTTGAAATCTCCCATTACAATTTTCACGGGCAAGCTCTATAGCCTCATCAATATAATTATAAAAGTCAGAGATCTCTTCCTCATCCGCTGACTCAGTGGGAGCGTAAAGTTCTCTAGCTTAACATAATAAATCTTAAGCAATATCCATCGATATTTATATATATAATCCCACGGCAAAGGAACTATTCCGTATCTGTTCCCTCGATATATTAACAACCTACCGAGGATTATACGAGACTTGATTTGCAAACGTAATATTAAAAACATATTAAAGAGGTATTTTGGCTATATTTAAGGTGACTACCTACTGTTAAAATACCCACGATATTATTTTTAGGTATTATACCAGATTAAGATTTTATAAAATAGGTAATTTAATTTTGTAGTTGTTGCTGTAAATTGTACAGTCTTTAATATTGCAAATTTGCGTGTATAAATATTTAATTTTACATTCAAATTCGGGTGTATTATCATGCTGTGTAATCAAGTGCGATACACGGATCTCTGTGGTCTAAGTAGTACTTACTATAAGGGTCAAGCGGCGCTGACTGGTTTATGCGTTTACATGGTCCCGCTGGCGTCGGTTGGCCCTAAGTATAATTTTTTTGTTTATTATCATTAAATAAATTTCAAAAAAAACCTAGACCGTCGCTCGATGCGTCTTATAGTAACCGATGAAGCGCTGGACACTTGCGTCAGCATAAAGCAGTAAAAAAGACTTCTAAATGTATAAAATTATAAATGGCAAAATATTTTAAGTTGACACCAGTGTGATCCAGGAGCACGTATTTGAAGCACAGTCATGAGTTACTCTCCACTCGCAACAGTCTCATCTCTGAGCTGCGATGCGGTCTGACTGCCAGGCGGTAGTAATGAATATGATTGAATGTTTCCAATCCTTTTAATATTATAAGTCTGTATGTATGTTGATTATTCCTTCACGTAAATAGAAGGAGGAAGAGTTTCGTTGGAATATTTTACAGTTATAGATTACGACATAAAAAAAAATTTAGGTCGAAAAAATGAATGGTTCCCTTTAATAACAGATTGTATGCGTGTATAACCGCAGGGCACAGCTACTATTATAGAAACATATAAACTACAAAAGATCAGAGGTCAAGTTTGACAAAAAGTAATTTTCTTTTTTTGTAGAAATTATCATTTTATTCTTTGAACATTACTCACACCTTGGAATATGCGTTATAACAATTATGAGGTTCACTTCTAAGGTTCTCACTTTAAGGCAAGCTACGTCACGATCACGATTTTGTAAGTACCTAATATCGTCATTCCGCGCGTTGCGGATGGGCTCGCTGGTGGACCGAACGGTCAACCAGGCGAGAACAGCCCGCGCTTTGCTGTGGCCGGTACTAGCGTACGGACTCCCGCGCGTGGTACGCGCTAACCTCCCAGGCCCAGCGAAAACGCCTGCAAGCCCAGCAGAACATATCCCTACGGGTCATCACGGGAGCCGGTCGCTACGTCCGTAACGACGTGATCGCGCGTGACATGCGGATAGAGTCACTGGAGGAGTTTGTGGTTCGATTGTCGAGCGCTATGTTCAATAGGGCAGACAATGGACCGCATGCTCATCTACGTGACCTGGCCCCGCTGCACGCGCGACCACCGGACGGGAGACCGTATCCGCGTGAACTTCCAACAACCCCCTCCCCCCTGATTCACCAAGTGGACTAGGGACTGCATATCCGGCGATCCGGACGAGGATCACACATGCGCACGCATGACACACCCAATCGCTACTCACCACAGTCACAACACACCACACAACACACAGGCCCTAAACAGGCCTACATTCCCCCATGAGCCTATAAGCCACGATGGCAAACCCGCAATAACTATTGCGACCCCGCTACCGAAGGGATAGTTGTCCCCTCGCGATCCCACCCGGGCTATGAGGTTCGCCTCGGTGCCTGTAGTCCTCGCAGATCATCTGTGAAGATGACCAGGAATAGTATTAATATCGTCGTTGTACCCAAAGTAGGCATAAAACCGTCGTTTAGTCATAGGACTGACTAATTTAATACTGCGGTCTGTAGTAAGCTCTTATGATACCGCCGTAAAGTTGCTGTAGGTTTGCCGAGTTTCATGCCGTTTGTGAGTAGCCGTTGGCCCATTGGAGGAGAGGAAAAAGGAGGACAACGCGTCCGCACGACAATAATGTAGGTCTACAAGCGTCGGTATTCGTCGTCTCTGATTTCTCTTGGCTCCCCTTTACTTTAGATAAGTGTCGTTCTCTATCGATCAGTCACCTTAAATACCGGCAATCAAGTAAAATACATTGATCATATCACGTTAATTGTGTACTTTGAATTATATTTTATGTTGTCTGTAATGAATAGACTACGCCATACTAAACACCAGAACACAACGCGACGTTATGTAACCTTGTTGTTACTACAGTTGATTGAATATATTGTCACTTCTTGATGGAAATTCATGTTAACACTTGAATAAATAAATAAACTTTATATACTTTTTTCCACAATTATTTATTTTTCAATTTACATTTACGAACGGTTCTGACTAATCATCATCAGGCAAAAAAATTTTGTTATTACTATATTTGTCATCTTTTGATCAAATGAGCATTGGAATCACACAATGGTTAGTGTAACGATTAGTAGATGCCAACTACCACTTATCAGATAAAAGTAAATACTTAACTAAGTAAATTACTTGTACTATTAAGAAGATTGTATTATGTTCGGATGTTATGATTTGTATAAATTATATCCATATTCCATGTGAAACAATGGAATACAATTAGCCTCTAATAAGTACATTTTATTAGTTTTCATTATAATTATTTAAGCGAATATTTATTAGCGAAAAGTCATAGCCTGGTGCTAAGCCGAAGCGAATATCTACTGTGACAGCTGTCCTTACTGCAATGAGGAGTAGATTTGGGCTAAATTTCATTTTAATCCGTTTAAAGTAAAAGATTATGTGAAAAAGGTAAAGAGTAACAGACATACATACAAGCGTTCGCTTTTATACCATTAGTAGGACTAATAAGTTTCACGGAAGATAAGAAAAGCTGTTAGCAGTAAATTAATTATTGAAAATTGTTAATCACTCCTTAATTGTATTTGAACTATTTAGATAGTTATTGTAATTTGCAACTTGGACACACTTAGATATTATTAAATAACTATATAAGACGTAAGCAATAAGCAAAAACATAGAGTAGCTAGTTTGGCTCCAATAGGTAAAGCAGATAAAAACAGCTAATAAAAAAAGGGTAAGTATGCCATCTAGATGTTAATTCTGGAACTTTTTCTTAGTTGCAATATTCAATATTGTTACTAGTATATGAGATGGATAATAGATGGCATTAGCACAGTTTACAAATTACGGCGATAACTCTGCATAATATTGTTTATGTACAAATAAGTAGAATAATTAATACTATTTACCATTATTTATTGAATGTGTAAAGTTACTTGACATTGTTATGTTATGATATTGTAATAAATAGTACTATTTGACATCTATTGAGCAGCCTCAGAACTTTTGTGCCGCGAAATGACATAAATTACTAAAAAGTAGTATGAATGTTCAATAGATGGCACTATATTGATAATTTTATCATTTTCATAGAACATGAGAGTATTATTAAAAGATTTCGTAAGTAATTTATTAGCGTATATATATAAAACAATCCACTAAACAAACATTCAGGATTTCTGATAGTAATACTACTACTAATAATCAATTATAAAGCTTTTATTTATATTTTAGCAGTATATAATACACTAGCAACAAGTACATTATTTCTCAAGTAGAAGGCGGTATATAAAATTAATAGAGATTTTCTTTTTTCTCAGTTATTCTTCCATGGGCTTATAACTAGCACTTCGTACGAGTTCCCCACGCCTATTTTACGAAATATGGCAATATTTATTAATTCACAAAAATATAAAGATTATATAAGAGATAAATTTTAATTTCGGCTTCGTAAACATAACGCTTTACCATGACAACAAACTCAATTTATGAATAAAAAAACGTGTCTCAGGACAATCCTACCTAGACGTGATAAAAACTGGTACAATATCAGGGGAGCTTCTTCGTTGAGATGATTGTAAGAAAAAAACAATTTATATAAATTCCTAATCTTGTCATAAATATTGTAACAAAGATAAAAGTATTTTTTAATTGCAAATAAAATGTATTATTTTTACAGTGTGTTAGATTAATACACAAAGATAAGACTGTTAAAAATATAAAAATATTATTCAAAGTTGTCTTACCTTTTCAAGAATAGTATCTTGATACACTTCTGCCGCTGTTTAGGCATATACCTTTTTCACAAAAATATGGCTCTGTGACTCCTTCATAGCTAACAATCCTCCAAACCATCAAGGGAGTCGGGTAATGCGCACGTAGTACTCCGTTGACTGATTGGGAAGCTCAGGGCTTTGAGCATAAATACGGTCACTTTGTTTATTGAAATGTTGCTCAATTGAAAAAAAAATCCCTTCCATAAATATTTTTTTCTGTGACTACCCTTCGCGTACCGCTTCATTAGTTGTTTCGATGTGACCTCCCGCCCCATTCGTCTTTAATTTATCAGACACAGTCTTCATCAGAGTCATCTCCTAAAATACGCGACATGGTTCTAGGTGCTGCAATTCCCGAGGTAAAATCTTTTGCTTTCGGACAGGATGTCTTCGAATTCTTTCCCATACTGTTGTGGTCGCCTTCTTCGTACGAACAGTGCGTGGAAAAATAAAAAAAGGAAAAACGCCTCGTAACGATTCTTTCAGACAACATAGCAGTGCATGAAGTTCTAACGTTACCAACATGTGCAAGGTACGTCAGTACAGCGTCAAGAGACGTAAGTACATTAACAAGGCAAATAAGTACAAGAACAAGGTACGTAATTAGAACATCATGATACGTAACTACAACATCAAGATACGTAAGTACAACCATTAAGTTTCATAAGTACAACGGTGTCGCTATCGCGTTTCATGCGGTTTGTAAGTAGCTGGTGGCCAATTGGGGGTGGGGGGTGTGTGATGATAGGAGGGCAAGTAGTTCCGTATATAATCAGCTAAAGATTTGGATGAACCAGATGGCCAATAACACAACACCAAGACTTTTTGCTCGACGTGACGAAACGCATTTATGCGGCTTTTACTGGCCCTGTGCGTGGTACAGCAGTGTGTGGGGCTCGCGACACATTATAGTGCTGTACCGCCCACGAAAACCACTGCGAGTGCCATCCGTGCCGTCTTTAGTGAGGCGCTTGCTCTTTTGTTCCCTCTTCCTACAAGGAGGCCCTAATCTTGCTCTTCAGCCCCCCTTCTTATATGAGTGACACAAAGGGCAGCCACTCCTCGTTTCACTATTCGCTTTATTATATTTATTTCGCGTTAGTGGTAACACAACACTTAACTTAAAACGATGAGACCTTTACCTTGTCACATGCACTATAACCATAGAGATAATATGGATAGAGAAGCAATATGCAGGCCTATGCCTGAATGTCTTGGTTAACAGGGAAGGAAAATGAGAATGCATTACTATCTTTGTCTATTTAAATGAACGAAAAAGGAGATACAGGCGGCAAACCACATTTGCTTTCTATTACGACTTAGGATTTATTTTAGCCGGTGATCCATTGGAAAAGAAAAGGAGGGCACCGCACCTACAAGACAGTAATGAGGATGTCTATGGGTGTCGGCAGTCGTCAAAATGTCAATTGCACATTTATCCCTCCACACTATAAAAAGGACTAGTTTTAGGCTGGCAGCTGGATTCCCTACTCTATCTTTATTATCTCTATGGCTATATTTGCATATGTTCACTATAACAAGCAAGGTCTTCCCGCATGTGCTGAATTGGGCCATACAGAAAATAGACGTAAAAAGAGTATAGTTACGGAAGCGAGCACCAATAAACCAAGTGCCTACATACATTGTTCAGCAATTAAACCAAGTACACTAGTACGCACTGCGTATTATCTGAAAAGGAATGAGATTTGTCTATGCGAGGTTCTACTTTGCTCGATTCTCTCTCATATTTTTTATGTGAAGTTCAGTATAGTGTATTATTATACTTACTATATTAGTATTACAGACAGTAGGTACCCCCAGCTAGGAAGAAATAAAAGTATAGTGGTAGTTTAATGTCGTTACAGGTTTTCGAAAGAACTAATTACGTAGATGCAATTATGAGTCATATTTTATGGTTTGGGCGAGGCCTAGGTTCTGTGGTTCGCGAGTTATTTGAAACACAGTGGAATGCCACAAGGATCTCTATTAGGTCCAGTGCTCTTCAGCATATATTCAGGAGACGTAACAAAATGTATTAGAAACTGTAGATACCATATCTACGCTGACAACATACACATCCAGTATTCCTTTAAACCCCATGAACTTGAAAAACCGTAGACAATTGCATCTTGCTGTAATTAAAACAGTCGTGCCTATATATCTTTTTGAGTAGCTGCAATGGACGAGAGATGTAAACAACACTTACACCACCCGAGCGTCTCACTAAGCCCTCAACTAACCCGCACACCGTGCTGCCCCATTTCGTGGGAGTTTCAATTACTCTGCCACAAAATTCTGGAATGACCTGCCACCACCATGACGTAACCTACATAATAAAATTAACTTTATAAGTAAATATAAAAAAAAAACCTTTTATTAGCCCAGCAAGAATCGTAAAATGTAGGTACATTTTACGATACTTGCTGGGCTACTATTAAATAGGTATTTAATATTACTACTGTAAATAATATTAAATAGGTATTTAATATTATTTGGCAGTATCATTATTTTTTATATTTGTATTATCGGTGTGTATATTTACTATTACATTGCCTTGTGTGTATTCGGGTTTGTTTGTTTGTGAGGTTTTACTATTATATATGGTTACCTTTTCTTTTTTTTTTTACTACTAAAGTGCATTTAATCTAATTACCTAATAATTTGTTCATAAGACATTTAAGGACGACATTATGTTGCCGCCAGGATGAAGGAAAACATAAATATATGGTAGGCCATAAAATCAGTGTCTGGACTGTACCTAGTCCTGACTCAAACTGAGGTCGCACTGTTGTGTTGTAAAATGTACCCTGTACTGTTTTGTTTTTGTTAGTTCCAATGTGTCTATCACAAATAAACATATTTTCATTTTTATTTTATAGCCTGAAAACGGCTGCTTAAAGATAAAAACCCTCTTGAAGTCCGAATATTTTTTCTTAATGCTTATTTGATTTTATCTTTTAAATAACTTTCAAGACTAGTCTCATTTATTTAAAATCAGAGCACATAACTGCAATTAAGTATAAAATAATAACATAGCATAAGTAAAAAAAACTATGAATAAAAATATGAAACATCGTTCATAAAACAATTTTATTTAGATTTTTATTGATTTCGTATTTTTTTACCACGACACTGGCAGATTATAAATAAAAAAATACCCGTTGGGAATACAAAAAATATGTCTTATAAGTGACTTTTATGAAATATATAAAAAAATTAAATTGGAGACGTGAAAAAAAAGCCACATTTTTCAATTCTCAACCCACTTTCATCGGTCCATGTGTTTCCTACGAGTCATTCTTACGATCACAGCGCATAACGATTCTTTAACGGGAGCTTTCCATCTCAACAGTCCGGCAGGATAACGGGATTGCTCCCTTCAATTTCAGTTTCGACCGCCTTTCGATTTCGAGCCTTATGTCTCCGTTAGCCGACCTCCGCGTCACCTCCGTGTAATCGGGTTTTAGAAAATGAAATTCAGCGCGCTCTGTCCCTCTATATATGGCGAAGCTATTTTGTGTTCCGTTAACCGTTTGTGGATGCCGACTCACATCACACCAATGTTACATAATTGTATATCAATATTGCATATTGTAACATCAATGTAACATTTTTCCAGCTTCACATAAATATGTTACTATAGTCAAATTATTAGGAAAACGAAGTGTTTGGTCGACCGTTCGCCAGGTGGGAAGGCGGTCTCCGTGCAGTGGCCGGTCCGGGATGGAAGCGAGTAGCAGGACATCGGTCGTCTTGGAGTTCATTAAAAGATGCCTATGTCCAGCAGCAGTTAAATTTTTAATCTACGAGTGTATATAAAGAATCAGTATACTTAACATAATGCTCAGTACGTGTACCGTAGGAAACAATATCCTTTATTGTTAACGCGGTGAAACACATTTACGCGCCTTAACCGGCCCTGGGTGGGCTCCAGTTGTCATTGTGGCTCGCGGCAAACATAGTGTCGAATACCCACAAAAACCACCGCAACTAACATAAATGCCGCCTTTGGTGAGGTGCCCCGGAGCAACAAGTCATTAGGGTACCTCGACGGCTAGTCAGTCTGCAAAGGGACCGACGCTTTCTCCACAACAGGGTGGCCCCGCACCACAGGACAATCCCACTAACTTTGGGCAGTGCAATGGGGAGAGGTTCCCAACCTCGCCCCTTGACCCGTGCGCAAAAGTGCCTCCTGCTGCTACTCTTTTGTCGCCTCTACTTGTAAGAACAAAGAGTGACTCTTCCTCCTCGCGATCCTTAGCTCCCTCTTCTTAATATAAGAGGGGTGCAAAGAGGATCTCCCTCGGTTCAATCGGCTTCGTCTGGGTTCACCCCAGGCTACTGAGCCCCACCGGCACGACAAGGCTGGACCCATGGTGTGGAAGAAACAATATCCTAGCGTCGTAATCTGCAATGCTGAGGGTTTCCTTGCGTTTACGGCCTATGTTCCGCTATTTGGTTCGTTTTTAGCGGCATAGATGACGTCTTTGCTACTGGAGTCGAATGTTGAGCTAATGTGGTCATTCCAGCGCATGGGGTGGAGCCCCAGCTATTGTCTGTCCTTCCATCTTTCCCATGAAGAGTAATTCTTTCTCGCCACGTGTCGTAAAACTCTAGCATCCTGCGGTTATAATATGCTGGAGGAAATGAATGGTTTGTTTGCTGTCCTGTAATAAAAGTAAATATAACATAACATCCTACAAAAATAATAATAATAAAAAATATATTTAACTTAAATACCTAATAAGTAATATAACTTGTAAAAGCTGAAGTAATTTATGAACCTGAAATTTAGGGCTACATTTTAGCCCTAAATTTCAGGTTGCGCGCGACTGTTTTGATTCAGAAGTAATTTTTTTCTGTGCTCGAAGTTATAGCAGGTAATTAGTATGAATTTCTGCGCGCGTGACTCGCACGGAGCCCCCGGTGCGCAAGTTCCACTCACACTTGTCTGGTTTTATTTATTGTTGTGCTGGTTCTGGATGGGATCGGATGATTATGTTATCCTCTTGACATGGGAAACATGCAACCACTACCTTGAGAAAGCAAAGCCGACTTTATTCTTTCTGACGGAAATGCAAATCTTCTCCGGTTGATTCATCCTACCTTACTTACCCAAATTACAACAATTATAAACACCATGGAATGGAGTGTGTGTTTTTATGGGAGATGATAGCCGCTATCGTCGCCTCTTCAACCTTGAAGACATCCACCCTGTGGGAGCGTCTAGATAGCGATGAACACCCCCTATCTATGCCTATACAGATCATAGCAGCTCTTGGAAGACAGCTTTAGTGCACCCGATCCCTAAAAAATGTGATCGCTCAGACTCATCCAACTACCGGCCTATTGCGATAACCTATTTGCTTTCCAAAATTATGGAATCTATTATCAATGGCCAGCTCTTGCAATACTTAGAAGATCATCAAATAATTGGCGACCGCCAGTATGGTTGTCGCCGTGGACGTTCAGCTGGTGGTTTTCTAATTCACTCAACGCACTGAAGGGCGGAGGCAGTTGAATCCAAGGGATTGGCGGTTAGTCTGGATCTAGCGAAGGTCTTCGATTGGGTTTGGCACAAAGCGCTCCTTTCCAAGTTTCTTCATACGGACATCCCGGAAATTATGCGATTGGATCATAGCTTCTTGAGAAGTCGCCGCATCAAGGTCGTGGTTGACGGCGCATGCTCCGTCCCTAAATTTGTCAACGCCGGTGTCCTTCAAGGCTGTGTTCCGTCACCTTGGCTTTTTCTCTGCATAACAATGACATGCTGCAAACTATTGTTACGCAGATGATAGAACTAGGGATGATTTATACACTAGCCGTGCCAATATTTACCGGAAACACGTGAACGCGTATCGGATCAAGCTTGTGTCTGAAGTCGAGGATTTATTATTCAAAGTTTTGGAATGGGGCCGACTAATTTTACTCTAATTCAACCCCCATAACACACAAGTTTGCGCGATTACTGCTATAAAGTCTCTCTTCGTAGTATCTGCTCGTTTTCAAAACACCTGCCTATCGACCTCAGCTAGTATCAGAATATTTGGTGTCGACCTATCGAGTAACGTTCAATTCCGCGGTCGTTTGGATACGAAAGCTAAATTAGCCTCAAAGAAGCTGGGTGTTCTCAATAGGGCGAAGCAGTACTTCAATCCAGCCCATTGGCTGCAACTTTACAAGGCGCCAGTCCTACCGCACATGTAGTACTCCCTACTGTGGGCAGGGTCCCGCAATATCAGCTCGTTTCACTTGACCGTATACAACGTAGAGCGAATCGAATCGTTGACGACCAATGTATTTCCGAATAGCTCGATTCTTTGGTCTTGCGAAGATATGCCGGTTCACTGGGCGTCTTTTGCCATATTTTCTATTAGGAGTGTTCCGAGAAATTGTTCGGCTTAACACCGGCAGCAGAACTCCAACCTCGGAAGTCCGTAAATCCACAACAGTGCGGTTTAAGCTCCACTTCTTACCGCCCACAACTGTACAGTTGTTGTAATAACCAGCTGCCAACCTCGGTACTTCCGATCCGATACGACTTAGAGGTCTTCAAGAAAAGAGCATGCCTATTCCTTAAAGGCCGGCAACGCGTCCGCAAGACGCCTAGTCTAGCAAATGTCTATGGGTGGCGGTTGTCACTACCGACCTGCTCGTTTGCCCCTATCTAAAAAAAAATTACTGTTGAAATAAAGGAAAAGATATACTGTTGAAATAAAGAAAATTGCTAAAAGAAATTACAAACTGATAAGTTTGAAAAATTGCATATCCACCCTTTGGTTTAACTTAGAAGTTTGATTTCTCTGTGCTTCTAGAGATTGCAAAGGTTTTTTGTTTGGGGCGATGAAATTGATGTCTAAGATCAATTTCTCCGTGGATTCCGGTTCCGTTTCCTTTTGCCTGTTGAGGTAAGGAACCCTAAAATATGTTATTGTAAATAATGGGGAGTTATTTGCAACATGTAAATACCGACCTCCAGGACAGATTAATTTTTCAAGTTGTTCATTTCTTCCTGCTGGCCAGTAACCAGTGCTTTTCGTGTCAAATCGCGGTATCTCTTTTACACTAACTGCTAGAAAAATAAGAATGAGTAAGGTATAGTGCCATGCTTCATTGCATCGGAATTGGGCCAGCACAACCGGGGAGGTAACTCTCGCTCACATGGTACCGCAATTTAGCGAGTTCATCAGTGACGCGGTTGGTGGGTAGTCGGTGGACTATTGGATAGAAGGGGAAAAGGAGGGCAACACATCAGCACATTACTTATGAGAATGTACATGGGTGTCGGTAGTCGTGAAAGGCTCCGATTTCTAATTTGCTAAAAAAGTGATGGCATAATATATAAGGCCTTTTCTCGTTTGCCACACAAAAATTTTTGCCGTAAATTTTACCATATTTATAAGTTTGTTAAGATTGCGGGGAGCCACTGGATGCAATTGGCTCGTCTCCTTTGGCACTCTATAGGAGAGGCCTATGTCCGACAGTGGACGTCGTGTGGCGTGTATTTGTGTGCGTGTGTGTGCGTGTGTGCGTATTTATGTGTGTGATCCGTCATACTATATAAAGTTTCTAAGGAATCTAAATCATTATTAATCACTTAAGCCTTCCTGGCCTGCTTAAAAAAACGTGCTCATTTCACGGCAAAGTGTAAAAAACGGCTTGCTCGGGAGAGGGATTTTAAACAGGTGTCAGTCACATCTTATGTCAAATGTGTTGCATGTTAAAATCACATTTACTTTAGGACCGGTCCTCCGCCGATTGGGCATTTGGTCACCAGTTCTCACGGTGCCAGGCTCTCAGGAATTAAATTAACTTAGCACTTCCTCAATTTAAAAGTTTATTTAAATTGGGCCACCACAACCCGACATTTTAAATCTCAGATTATACAAAATGCACGTTTACGACGGTCAATTTATCTGCATATCGGATTTTTATCCGACAGTCCAGTCTTTTTTCCGTATAGCGCACGTTTAAATTGTGCCATTTTTATTGAGTACTTAATTTTTATTACAATATGGTACTTCGTGTTCCATTCTAATTAAACGTTAATAACACCCACTGTAAAAGTGTTACTACAAAACCTAAAAGAGTTTTTTACTCGTATACTTTTTATAGGTTAGTAGATTGTATTAACATATTTATATTGCGAATTTTGATTTTTTAACTACGCATCAAGCAATACAACCATTAAAATATTATCAGTTTGTGTTTCCCGTGTGTCGACCTTACATCCGCACACATACACAACTAATATTTTTAAATATTCTAAATATTTTCGCTTCAGTTTTTTACCTTTAGATACTAATGAAACTATTTCGAAAAGAGTAGAGTCAAGTGCGGTGTCCCACAGGTATCACATCTGGGTCTGGTCTTCCTCATCTCTACTCTGTAATTCAGCCGATCATAAAACTTTGTCTAATCAGAACTATTCCCACTACTGTAGCAGTTCAGCATCGCGGTCTTCGAGAAACTCGTCGAATGTGTAAGTGTTTGTTTAATGTAAAACTGATGGGCGTTTTCACTTTTCGTTGCGCAGCTTAGAGAACCTGAGTGCAAAACTAAATTAAAAAAAATGTAATATCGGGTTACTTTGTAGTGGGATATATGCATGTTGCTCAAGTTTTTGGAAGAGATAGTGCCATGCTGCATAGGAGGAGATAGTGCCATTCATAATGCATGACACTACCTCCTCTTATGCAAGGGAATTGGGGGATGATAGGAGGACCGCACATCTGCATAGCAATCATGCGGATGTCCATTGGCGTCGGTAGTTAAAAAAGGTCCCGATTGATCGTTTACCCGCCTAGGCTATAAAAAGAAGTTATTAGGAAATTAGTACGAGACAGGTCAAGTATTTCAACATTCATCATAATTATGAATAAAGACTGATTATAATAATTATTGAGGACTAATTCTTTAGCTTGCATTGCTACTATACTATATGATGTAAGGTGAATGTGGGAAAGCATGCCGGTTACGTGTGCAGGATTTAGCAGTTTGTGCAAGGTTGCAGTACGGAAATAGCACTACTCATACTAATCTGAAGATTTGAGACGTTCAAGGAACTCTAATGGACCCATCTCTTGCTACTTATATCCCGCCATTTTTTTGTTGACTCGGGTAACGTATTTACGCGCCTTTATACTGCCCAATATCCACAAAAACCACCGCGAGTGCTATCAGTGCCACATCTGGTGAGGTGACCCGGAACAACAAATCATCAGGTCAAGCAGTCGACGGCTAGGCAGTCGCCTAAGAGACCGGCGCCTCCTCCGGAGCAGGGTTTTCCCGCAACACAGGACAACTCCACCAACTTTGAGACGGCGAAATGGTGTAATGTTTCCATCCTCGCCCCTTACACCGCGCTTAAAGGCGCTTTCTCTTGTTGCTCCTTTGTCCTCTCTTCTTATAAGAGGTATACAAAGAGCGCCTCCTTCTCCTGCTCTTTAGCGGGGCTAAATATCTTAATATAATCTTCTTACAAGAGTGGGGCAAAAAGCAATCCAGCTAGACCATCTACAGCAGACAAGCTATTGTAGGGACATCCTTTTCATTGAAGGTTTTTGTGGCTGGTCACAGACTTAAACATAATGTAGTGGATGGGCAAGGAAGTTTATCCAGGTTGCTGTTTTAGTAAGAAACTCTGGCACCAGGTGATCAGGTTGAACTCCACCGGAATGAGTCGACTATCTTAGTACAAACTCCAAGAAGTATATTTAGTAGAGTATTACGGCCGAAGGTAAGTCTCGATTAGTACCAGTTTATCATATTTGAAATGAACTCACGGCATTGTCTCGGATAATCTGTAAAAATTCGTGTGATCTAAATGGGGAGCCAACCGGGGATTACGTTCCTTCAGATCGCTAAATCTTTAAGCGCATTTGTAATTTCAGAACTATGATTTATTATGCAATAAGATAATTTTTTAAATTATTACTTAGTTATCAGACGTAATCCGCTCACTGCTGGGCTTAGGTTTATCATCTTTCATTACATTCTCTCCAGTTCTGAGCAATCATGGATGGTAATACCCATGCCTCCTTTACACATCTATTGCGCACGCTAATTGACGTAAGCTGTATGTCCATATGTTTTCCCTGATATCACGTGCCCCCACTTAGAAGCCCTGGTAAATACCATTGTGCATATTACCAGGGAACAAATTGATAACAGGGAATATTCTTTCCTGTCTCTAACTATATATTTATATGATGTGTTTTATAATTTAAACCAAATTGTAATTTAAATGATAAACCCCAATGAACGTCACGGGCGAAGACTAATGTAGCATAGTTATGTATTATTCTGTTACTTAATTCTAAAACTCTAACTGGAACGCCGGTTGTGTGTGAAAAGAAAAATACATTCAACAAAAATGTTTGTTGTTATTTTTATATTTTTTCCAAATATGCGTGCGAAAAATATTCCGGGAGGGAAAGAGAGGGAGTGAACGTGTGGTAGTGTAAAAGAGAGATAAAATGCTACGCTAGGCTGCGGCGGAGGTCAGGGAACCACAAGTGGGTCGCTCCATCCTTCGTCCGTGTCTAGAGCGCGGCTCTGGCTGTTGAACTTGGAGTGGTACACAAAAACACGGTTTCTGAATATGGAACGTATTTTAAATTCTTTTTTCAAATATCTAGTAATAAGTCTGAATATGTAATATTTCTACTTCTTTTTCTTTACTTCGCTTCCTTAAGGGTTTGCCATAAAAGTGGTATCTCCATATAGGACGCATTTTAATTATTTTTATATAATATATTATAATAACTATATGTCTCAATGAATTTTGCTCCCTATTGGTTTCGGTTCGTAACAATTTCTGCCAGCTAAATCTTATTAATACTCTGTGAGTAAAACTTTGTTGTCTTCTTAGGAAGCTGAAACAATTATTTTTTTTTCAAATTAGGTGCATAAGAAAACAGTATCTAAAAAACAAAGGAAGCGGTTGTGAGTGTTCTTCGAATAATATAAGATAGAATATTAGTTGTTTGGAATATTAATTAAATAACTTTTTTACGTTGCTTCGGCGCCATGGAATGGTAGAATAGTGTGGTTCAGTGTTTTTGGTTGTGGACGTAGGTACTACAACCAATGGAAACCAGGAACGCTAATTGAGGTAATCTTTAAGGACATTGTAATCTGTAACTACATTCACGACATTGTTTTGAGTAAGGAGTCATTGTAGCAATAATTGACTTTTCTGCGTTTGATGAAGATTTTCATCATAATTAGTGTCTTAGAAATAATATTTTTTCAGATTTCGTCTTCTTAACTTACTTATTTGATAATTTTAACATGTTCAACCACCCATAAATACAATGGTATTTTTTTTTCTTTTTTAATTATTGTTATATTGTCAGCCGTATAAAAAAATTAATGGACATGAAATTGTCCACGATGTAATTTTAAGACATTTATCCGTACCATAACATACATTTGTTAGTGAGTACTAAGAAAAATAAAAATCCAAAAAATTTAAGTTTAAACCGTACTTGTGATGTGAAAGGAGACGTTCCACAATTAGTCCAGCACCGGTCGCGAAATGAAAGAAACATATGATACAGGACAGTTTTGATCATTGAAATTATTGAATACAATTTCATTTCGGTGCAGTAATTATTTAATATTTCCACGATAAGCACCACAATTACTAATAGATAGTATCATGCTGCATTGCAGCGTAATTGGAGCGGACCGACGGGGGAGATGATGATGATGAGAGGTGATAACCTCTCGCTCACATGATACTTACATAAAGTGACATTTTTTGACAGTGACAAATTTCGTTGTTTCCGTTTTTCGGGAGGTTAATGAGTAGCCGGTGGCCGGTGGCGAAGAGGAAAGGAGGGCAACGTGTCAACGCAGTAATAAAATATCATTGAAAGAATAATGCCTTTTTACGACTGCCGATGTGAGACTGTTATAATTTAAAAGAAAAAATGCGCTAGATTTGGAAATCTGTAACTTTTATACGATTGGACATTGTCTTCTCATTTTGGCGCCAATACATTGTACGATATTTTGTAATATTAAAATGGAGAGGGATGAGAAAGTGAACAGAATCGCTGTGTTTTCATTGTTACAATTTGTGTTAAAATGAAAGGACTTCTGGGGCTAAAAGAGTGTAAGGGTTTAGTTAGACTGTTACGATTTAATTAGATATTTAAATACATATTTATTTAGTTATGATCTTTCCACATTCATAATCTAGAACAGACTTAAAATAGTACCGGAAACAAACAATGGAATCAATACAGTATTTAATTAGTTAGAAAAAGTGAGGGTATAATGTCTTATCTTGGTAGTTGTCCCTGTTGCAAATTGGATGGTCCTTTATATATATATAATTGTTCCTCAAATCATCAACTTCAATAGTTGAATATTATACTCATATCTTATCTTCATTTTACATCTAAATTTAAAAAGGGAAATAGAAAAGGAGTAGAGCTCCTCTTATATGTAATAATATAAAATTATCTGTCAGGAAAATGTGGGTTCGCGGGCGGAAATGAAAAATACTATTTCATTATCACATTTTAACAAATAATTTCATTCTCCTCGACGAAAAAAACTAAAGAGTGTAATTTCTTCGACACAGAGCACACCCTCAGTCTAACAGTGAAAGATGACAGATATACTTTTTTATAAAATATTTAACTAGCGGAAATATAATTGCTACAGCATTACAGAAAGTAGGTGTGAAGCCAAATGCAATTGTTAAAACTCTCCACACACTTCGTACTATTCTATTGGCTATTAATAGGTACAATGCACTTACTCTATTTGTGACAGAAAGATCTGGCGCCCACGTACTGTTCGTACGAAAAAGGTGGTCAAAACAGTAAGGGAAAATAGTCGAAGAAATCTATCCGAAAGCAAAAGATTTTATCTTGGTAAATGAAGATAGCACCTAGAACCGTGTCGTGTATCTTAAAGGATGACTTAGGATTTGCAGTCTGCAAGAGACGCACTGGTCATTTCTTAAATGGTAAATTAAAGATGAATGGGGTGGCAAATCGAAACAACTATTGAACGTGAACGGCATTCAAAGTGAGGTCCCTGAAAAATTTTCTTTACGGATGAGATTTTTTCACAGTTGAGCAACATTTTAACAAATAGGATGAACGTATCTATGTTCAAAGCTCTAAGGAAGTTTTCCAATTACACGAGAGAGTGCAACGTGGGCATTGTCCGACTTCGGTGATAGTTTGTTAAGGAGTTTGCTATGTGAATGAGCTATAGTTTTGTGAAAAGGGTGTCAAAACATCGGCACAAGTGTAACATGATACTATTCTTGAGAAGGTAGTTTAGCCCTTAATAGAACTATGTTCAATAAACAAGTATGGTCCTTCCCGCAAGACTCTGGACTAGATCATAAAGCTCGATCAGCCCAATCACCACCCTTCACCTACTACCGTCCCGAGCTTAATCCGCTGGATTGTGATCTATGATCGGTTTAAGAGAGTTGAGCTTTTGCCATGTTTTTGGGGCTAAAACGATCCCTACGATTCACAGTGAAGAATTTCCGTGCTTCTATTGATAACTGGCCTTGTATAAGCTTTTTATATTTTTAATTGTTTTATATTTGTGTATTTAACTAAAAATAATAAATGTTATTTACAATTAAAGAAATATTTTTTTCTTTGTATATCTATCGCAGGACATATCCATATTCCTGTATACATGTTGTCGTTTGTTTGTGCAATTCTTCGGTTCTGAAAAAACAAATAAGAAAATAAGAAATCTTCCCTGAAGAATGTTCCAGTATTCAAAACAAATTACACCCTCAGCTCATTGTTGCTCGGGCTTATTAGCTATACATCAAAAAAGTTCCTTTTAAATAGTGCTATTAGTTCCGAAGATTAGCGTGTACACATAAGAATAAAAAGGCAGGGTGTTCTTACCACCACATTCATTATTTTTTAAAAACAATTAATGTACAGACACACTTGTTTTACTATTTAATTATATGCACAGATATGTGAGATCTCATAAGATCAGCAAGATCACCTATAAATATCTTATATACATTTATAACCGCTTGATAAATACACATACAAAACCTCCATTAATCTGCCACCTGACCTAGCCTGTGGTTGGTCACTCGTGAGAACTCGTACTTCGGTTACTAGGTAACGGTAATATGTTAAAGATATATACATAAATATAAAATAATATCGATCGATCGTCGTCTTGGTGTTCATTGAAAGACGCCTGTGTCCAGCAGTGGACCGATAAGGGCTGATAATGATGATGACGATGATACTAAAATAATATTCTTGACATTATTTTATCATCATCATCATTAATGATCGCGATGACATTAATTCGTCATACAAATCTTACAAGTGAATATGACCAAAAATGCTGCATTGCATTAAAATGGTCTGTCAATGCTTGCGTTCCCCAAGGCTGTGTTCTTACTCCCACTCTATTTCTCCAGCATATAAATTACATGCGTGAAACCGGTGGTGTTTATTGTTATGCGGACGACAGCACCTAAGACGCTCTATACACAGACCACGCTGATATTTTGCTAACGTAAGCAACGTCAGCTAGCATTGGAATACTTGGTGTTGACATCTTGAGTAACGTTCAGTTCCGCGATCTCTTGGAAGTAAGGGCTAAATTAGCCTTCCAGAAGGTAGACGTGCTCGGTAAAGCGAAGCAGCACTTCACACCAGCTTATTTGGAGCTACAAATCCGACCGCACATGGAGTACTGCCCTCACCTTTGGGCTGGATACCAGCAATATCAGATCATTTGACCGTATTCAACGTAGAGCAGCTCGAATTGTTGATAGCCAAGGTCTTTCCAACTAGCTTGATACTCTTGCCTTGTGTAGAGATGACAGTTTGCTGTGCATATCATATTTATCACGGGGAGTGTTCCGAGAAATTGTTCGGACTAATAATTGCAGCTGAATTTTATTATAGGACTACGCTCAAAATTCAAAATTTCGAAGTCCACTACCGTGCGTTTTAAACGCAATTATTTTCCCGCACTGCTTCTTCACAGTAACGGGAGTGTTTTAATTTTTTTGTATGTGTATAAATTTTAGAAATATTGTGAAGGTAGATGTAGGACGTATATGGAAAAGATGTCAAATTTGTGAAATTTACTTTTCTCAACAAATGCAGCTTAGTGTTGATGTCAAATTTATTTGCAAACTTGGAATTGATTTTGACTTGGATTCCAAGCCACAGATGTTAATCAAATAATCAAGTTTCATACTTTGACAAAAAAGTACTAGGTATACATAACCTCTAATCTGTTGTTATGCATTGATGCTCGATGTAAAGATTTAATGAATAGGGTATATTATACAGCCAATACCCAATCCAAGGTAACTTCAGGACACATGTGTCCACACACGCACTTGTCAACGTGGGATGACACCAGTGTCCTGTATTTTAAATTACATTTATCCTTTGAATACTTACATACTTTAGCAAGATTTTGACATACTCAGCAAGATGTTGACATAATTATAAGGATTTTGACATTCTGTGGTAAGACTTTGACATACATTAGCAGGATTTTGATATACCTTGGGAGAATTAAATGTATCCAACAAAATTAATTGTTTTGGTTTGGGTCCACAATATGGCAAAACGATCTCGTAACCGGCCGGGATATGCTGGCCAGAGATTTTGATTATTTGGCTGGTCTTGTTAGTGCAATACTGCATTGCATCCGGCCACGGTACGACCGCAGGTTGCCTCTCATTCGAAAGCTCGTTAACTGCTCGAAAAGGGATGGCATAGTCCCTCTATCCATGGGTTAAAATCACATAAAATTCTATACTTTGAAGAAAAAAAAACAACGATCAGAAATTGTCAGACAGCTTTTGGAGACTTTGTAAGTTTGATAAGTATAGATTTTGATAGCTCCCTATTCTCTATTACGACAACAAACAATATTCACGCCCATTCCCTTTAGGTTATCCTTATATATTTATTTTTTCCTCCATATTCATTATACACTTCAACAAATACTCATACAAACGTTTGTGATGATTCCCCGCACCACCCTAGAACATTATTTGTCCAATTATTGACCATAGTATGTCGAAATTTTCTATTACAATAATAAAAGGTACTCAACCTATACCCAATAGGGGCATATCATTCTATTTTATATATCTTGTCTAAACAAAATGTGTTGTCGGGAATACTTATTGTGTATCGGAAAATCGCATGGTGCCTATGACCCGAGCCGAATAGTTCAATATGCAACCGGTTCCTCGCCGTGGCAGTTTGTTTGGAATATGTACACAAATAAATCTTTCAATCACAAAATTAAATATTGAATGTCATTAATTACCTGACAAGATTTTGGGGGTTCTTATTACCTCTGACTATACGTTAGTTTATTATAAAATAATGTATTTACCTAATATTCAAAAGTAGACAAAATTGTAACTTTTAACTGTAATTGGTTTTATAATAATTACAATGATGTATAGACTTATCATTAGTAAGGACATTTCCGTAAGGACTTTTGTCACAGGTACAACCTGTGACAAAAGTCCTTACGGAAATATATTTAGTTTTTTTTTTATAAAATTGAGATGTTTTTTTATTATAGAAGATTTAAGATTTTTATTATAGAAATAATTCATACTAATATTATATACATGGGAAAGTGTGTATGTTTGACTGTGTGGATGGTTGTTATTCATTAAGCCAAACGTACTGAATGAATTTTCATGAAGCTTGACAGTGATTAGTTTTTGTTCAATAGGTATTTGTCGGAAAAATATAATAATTGTACCAAAAAATGGCTTTTATTGGCTCCATAAATACCCCAGGTTTTTATTATACTTTCTATACGTAGAATCAATAATTTACAGTGCTATTGTGAATCGTATACAAGTGTGCTAGACCACACGGCTGAAGTAAAACTTACCATTAACTTACCTATATTTCATATACTACCTATAATTGGAAAATATGTGCTTGCACGTCTCTCTCCTGCCCTTACAATAACATATTAAACATAACTTTATTTCTAGTTTCATTATTTTATTTCTTATTCCTGACTTCCATATCTCTCTCTCTCTCTCTCTCTCTCTGTGTGTGTGTGTGTGTGTGTGTGTGTGTGTGTGTGTGTATGTGTGTGTTTCTTCACTATCCTAACACTCACACCTCTCTTATTTTCGTAACAGGAAAGAAGTTTGATTTCAAAATATAGAAATATACATATTTGTCATTCCCGGGTCTGTTAATTAGAATCGCAACATCAAGACAGTAATTTCTTATAAAGAAAAACTGTTAACGTACTAATTTTACAATTTTTTACCCTAATTACTCTGACCTCTACTCCTATAACTTAAGTTTGTTATATACTTATATGTGTTAATAGGTTACGTCAGAAGGGGCTGTGTGACCATCCTAAGAGATGGACTCTAGGTGACGAGTAGTACGTGTACGGTGGCAAGCTATAACACATCACCGAGGTACACGTCCAGGGTGTACTCAGCTCATGGCCTACGAGACCGTACTGGATATTGTATATGTCTAGCACAGGCATCAGCTGCTATAGCTGTCATCACAATACAGACTATGGAACCATCTTGACAGATATGCAACAAAGTTGAACGGATTGAGAATTACTTTATTTAGGGTATGCAAATAAAACACACGTACGAAGTCGTATGCAAAATACGACATGTGTTTTATTTATTGATTTCAAAATTTGGGACTTTCTAGAAGGAAACATGTGCATAGTTTTTGGTGTGCATTGATAGATAAACCTTCACATGTTACTTCGTTTCACTTGCAATCCGTGCCGCACGAAAATCCGCTCAATAGATTTTGAGAGAATCCATTACGTACGGACAACTCTTGCGGACTTTTTTATATTATGTAGGCAGTACTAATAACATTCTACTAAATATACATTCTGTACTTGTGTAAGACAAATTATATACCTGTCCTGACAAGGTAAAAACATAAATTAGACAGACTCATACAATAATGAGGAATATATTTTAATGTGGCATGAACCCAGCGTTATTTATCACTTGCATACCAAATGTTAAGACTCGAATCCTAATGACGTAATCGTCGAAATAGTCAGAGGAGGTCATTTCACTTTGACCAACATATGACACGTTCGAATCTTGTTTTCTTTTTCTGTTATGTTTAATGTTCAAAATTATTTCTTTGTGAATTTGATATTATATTATTTTGTTGAATTCACAGATTTTCTAAGGATAGTTTCAGCTAGCTACATCATTTTCTATACTTGTAGCACGTGGGGCTTTAGCCTACCTTTTTTTTTTGTTGACGTGGGGAAACGCATTTACGCCCCTTCACCGGCCCTGGATGGGGTCTCGTGGTGTGTGGGACTTGCGGCACATGATATTGCTGAATACCCACAAAAACCACCGCGAGTGCCATCAGTGCCGTCCTTGGTGAGGTGCCCCGGAACAACAATCATCAGGCCACCTCGACAGCTAGTCAGCCCCCTAAGGGACCAACTCCACCTCCTCAGATGGGGTTGCCCAGCCCTACAGGACAACCCCACCGACTTTGCTTGCCCCGTGCGCAAAAGCGCCGCCTCCTGTTGCTCCCGGTACCCCTCTTCTAATAAGAGGGGTACCGAGGGCGAATCCTCCTCCTGATCTTTAGGCCCCGGCAAACTGCTTGTTGACTCTTTTATACTAAAAAGTAGACAGCCAAAGGTGATATTAATGACTACGTACTAAAATAACTACTAATAATGACTAAATAGATGATTGTATAAGTCAATGCCGATTATTTACTCTCATAGAAATCTTCGCAGATGTGTTACCCTCTTTTACCCCTTCCCCCTACGCGCAGAGTGTTACAAATAGTATGGCCAGAACGCAGGTATATTTTGAGTAAAAGGTCGTGCCTGCCCAATGGAGCTGCAATGCGGGAATGGCACTGCCTCTTACAAAACATATTTGAAATATTTGCTCTAATGTCTTGATATAGTCTTCTTATTCATGCAAATCCTGTCCTATTGGTATGTATCTATCATTTCCCATTTTAAGAGTTCTTCAGAGCAGACCTTCCTGAGGTTAGCGTAGTCAAAGAAGAAAACAGAAATTCTTCAGTTAACTGTTCGTAGCCAGGTGGAGGTGTTACGCCGCCGCGCCTCGAAGAGCACGTTAAGCGTCGGTCCTGGGTCTAGTTTCTCTCCGGTCGTGTCGGATGCCGTCTCATTGGAATAGAGGAATAAGGCAACAGGGAGTACGCTTGTGCCTGCTACATGCCCTGCTCTGTCATGTAGCTTTCATAAATTCGGCTAGGACGACATTAATATCATCATTGGTATAGATAACATGGGAGACATTTAAATGAAAGCGATTGCCAATGTAGGCCATTCTAACCCGGAGGATTGCCAGGAGGCAGGAACATTCGAAAAACTCACACGAGGTACATAAAATATTACGATATTGATTTTCTATTTAATTTTAGTTAATTGAAGTTTGGGAATGACAAGGTATTTCCAGTTCAAACTCAAAACCAGTTAGGAGTTCGTAGATCATAATTACTAGGTGGGGCCGATCTGGGTGCAAATTTAGGTGTTGTACCCAATATGGGTTAGCGAACTTAACAAGACTCCACTTAGCAATTGAATGGACGTAGTTATTGGTATTTTAGCTGGAAACTTCGGCTGTTACTTTATTTGCTATTTATTCACTTATCAAGTGAGTACGGTACTTTATTGTACAGTAAGAGGCATGCCGCATTGCAGCAGGGCCAGCACTTCAATGAGGCTTCTCGGTTACATGATACAAAGTGACAGTTTGTGAGTTTCCGGTGGATCATTAAGGGGAAAGAGAAGAGGCCAATACTTCTTCATGACCATTATGCAAATTCAAATACGCGTGGTTAATCATAAAAAAGGTTCATGGTTTGCAAAAGTAACTTTTAACAAGGAAGACTTTGAGTTTGAGACTTTGAGTGCTTTGAAAAATACTTGCAGCTTTTGGTCTAACTACATTTTTAGCTTCAACGTTACGAACGTTAACGTTTATAGCGTAGAAGCTAAAAATGTAAATAGAAGAAAAGCTACAAATATTTTTTGAAGCACTCAAAGTCTGTAATATATTACAGAGTGAGATTTGGAGTCAACAATAAGGTGTCGAGCCGGGAATAAATTGCCTGCAATATAGTCAAGTCAAACATGATATATATGCTATACATATGACAAGACAGGACTCATAGGACAGATCAAATGATGGAATAGGGATGTGGTACTAACAGAATGGTATTGGTATACAAAATAAAGTATAGGACGGCGACGAAAAAATTTAACGTGTCCAACATGGATTCGCATAGCAAAAAAAAAAAGACAGAAAATTGCATGGAAATATTTAGAGGAGACCTTTGCCAGACAAGCGGCGACAAATCAACAACCGTCTGCCGGTACACAGTTTATAAAAAATATAAATGAAAAAAAAATAGGATTAAATTTGAAGACACGAATTAAAATTTCTTTTTCGTGTAAAATTGTGGTAACGAAGCTCATGAATATTATCATAATTATGCCTATATATTATATTATATGATATGTTGCCTTTTTTTCACGTCCCCCCCCCCTTGGGCCGACTAGTACGGTTTACCTGTATATTATTTTATCCCAAAAATTAATTTAAGCGGATACACAGTGTTTATGCATTGTACACCCGGGAAGGGAAGAGAGACAATTAATTCTTCTGAAAATTAAAAGCATATTTGTTATTTATGTTGCATTTAATGTTTTATTCGCTATTAATGGATAAATACGTTTTGTTATCTAAGAAGCACTTTAAAACAAATATTAGGTAAGAGACGATCTATGTAAATACTCAGACTCTTAATATAACTGCGATGAGACGAAGCGTCTCTACTCGAAGAGGTTACGCAATTGTTTTTCGTTGTTGTAATTTTTTAACATTCAAAAAAAAAATCAGTACGAATTTGTTCGTCGAGCACTCATAGTAATCTCATGGAGCTGCAGTGGACTTCACTCCGCCTCCACGGCATATTTCAGGTAAAAATAGTAATACTTTTGTTTTCGTTAACAATAGTTTAACCGACAATCGGCTTTCAAAAAATAAAGAAACAGTTGAATTTGTGCAATGTAGATATTGTGTCAAATAACATTGTACAAACATACTTTCGTTTTCAGATTCGATACGGCAAACGTTTGGGATTCACTCACTATTCCTCTTATTGTCACAATTGTACGGGACAAACAAAATGTTTGTTACAACGAATTGTCCGAAATGAATTATAACATAGAAAACGAAAGTGCCAGAATGTCCTTGGGTGGTTGTGTAACAAAAAGATAAAAAAAAGGAAATTCCAAGATCTTGAGCAATATAACCCGAAACAGTTGCACGTCGTAAATATTACGTAACAACAAGAACAAATACCTTATTCACAAAGCTAGACTACATATTACACGACCCACAGGAGCGGTGGAGGAAAGAAGGGTAACGCATGCGCATGACAACAATAATGCTAAGGATGTCCATCGGTGAGGGTAGTCGTCAAAAGTATGGTAAGGGGCAACGGGATTATGGCCGTCGTTATACCGTCCCACTGTTAAAATTATGTACACGCGTTAGAGGTTATAGTAAGTAGTAAGTAATTTGATGTAACAATATAAAATTCCTTATAAAAATATACCTTTTTCTTTTTCTACGTGTGTAGAAAAAGACTACACTAACAATAGAAAAGAGAGGTATTTAGTGCATTCGAATGCATAATTGAATTAAAATATTAGGTTCCTACATGTGAAATTGACGTATTTCGTACTAGCAAATTTAGTCACGAATTTCTCTTCTTTGGTAGGGAATTCCAAATTCGAATTTGTACAGCAGCTATTGATTCGTGTATTTTACAAAATGGAAAACTTAAAATATCGCATTATTTACGACTACAGTTGTGCCGTGGCACTAGTGCTGCACACGGAAACGACTCGAAGGGTGAGTGATGCGTATGGCAGTCGTGTTGCAAAAGAAAACACAGTTCGTTTTTGGTTCCAACGCTTTCGCTCTGGAAATTCGAATGCAAAACAAGGCCCGTGGAAGGCCTGGAACCCAAGTTAATGATGTGAGCTATTGTGGAAGCGGATACATCGAAAACCACGACCGACTTAGCTGCAGGCTGCGATGATAGAGATAAAACTGTCACTTGAAGCAAATTAAGAAGATTAAAAAATAATAAGATCTTGAAAGGTGGGTACCTCACGAATTGACTGAAGCAAACCGGCAAATGCGCGTTGACTGCTGCCTTACATTACTAAGCTGGAACAATAATAAAGGTACTTTAAACCGAATCATTACCCGTGCTGAAAAATGGATTCTTTATGATAATCAGAAGTGCTCGGCGCAACGGTTGGATCCTAGTCAGCCAGCCAAATCCTGTCCCGAGCGAAAACTAACCCCAAAAATTTAATTGTAAGCGTTTGGTGGACCAGTGGCGGTATTGTTCATTACAGTTTTCTCTAGTCTGTCCAGACTATTACGGCTGATGTCTATTGTCACCAATTGTAAACCATGATGGAAAAATTAGCGGCTAAGCAACCTAGACTGGTGAATCGCTTCACGCCACTGCTGCTTCAAGACAACAAAAGACCTCACACTGCGCAACAGATGTCCACCAAATTGGGAGAGCTTCAATTGGAAAGTTTAAGACATCGTTCATAATCCCCGAACCTTACTCCAACAGGTTACCATTTTTTTGACATATGGATAACTTCTTGCAAGAGAAAAAAATCAACTCCGATGGGGCAGTCCAAATCGCCTTCAAAGATTTTATTGACACCCGTCCGACTGGCTTTTTTAGTAAAGGAATCAATGAACTACCTATGAGATAGCAAAATTGCATAGAAAGCAAAGGTTCATACTTTGATCAATTAAATATATTATATTAACTTAATATATTATTAAAAAAAAAAAAGGATAAAAATGTGTAGCAGAAATGCTTACTGTATGGCCGTGTCTATTTATAATAAACTGCCCAGAGATATAGTAGACCTAAAAGGAACAAAATTTCAAGCGCAATTATTTGAACGGCTGCTAATTAAATTATATTATAGTGTATTTGTGTACTTAAATGATAATTATTAAATTATATATATATATATATATATTGTAATATGTATCTAGTTTGGAATTATTTAATTTTGATTTGTGATTATTTTGCTATTTAACTTTCATTTTGATTATAAATGTTTCATTATTATGTGCATCTCAATTCTAGTCTTATATAAATTGTGAAATATATTTAAATAATTATCATGTTTAATATATACACAATTATTTGCACGCAATATACAGAATTTGAGAACTGGTATCATTGTAACATCCACTAAACTATATTCCAGAAAATAAATACTCTTATTCTTATTCTTAAAAAAATATTCTAATTTTTGTTCCTCCCATACAATACGCCAATTACACATGTAAAGACCTAATATTATACTTCTGCACATCCTCCCCATTCAAACTTCAAGTGTAACAAATTTCAAATTTCTCCATTCGCTCAGTTTTATTCTTCACGTGTTAATAGATAGATGAAAACTATGAACAGGCATAATTTTAGCGGGCATGCGCGTGACCTGATATTTTAGTTCTTTTAGGTGTAATGGTAATGTAGATGTTTGTTCAAGTGTCATCAATGGCGGTCTGTGGGAGCACTAGTCCATTAGATCATGTCAATGATTTCAAGGCACATTTGCCAGGTGACCACAGCCGCAACATGGTGGTGACCAAGTCTCGTAACCATCTCTTATGTCCCCGCGCTCACAATAATATAATAGTGCTTAAGCACCAACCTTAGTTTCCCGTTAGTGCACCAACATGCACTAACGGGAAACTAAGGTTTATAAATAATTTCATTGATTTTCCTTTATGTTATGGGGGACAAACCAGCAGTCGAAGTATTTTGATAAGTACTGACGCCCAGAAAATCATTACTATCCGTCGCCCCCCTCTCTTCCTCTAATGAGCCATCACCTGAGTAGGTAATCCTGGTAAATCGTATGAATTGTGACGTAAACCAGAGATATCACTCGGGTCGTCACGGCCCAATTCGGCAGCACACAGCACGACTTTGTAGCAATTGGTTGTAAAATAATAAAGATGATAAAGATGTAGTTATACTGACTATACTAAGAATATCCATAGCTAAATACTGTTATATGTAAAAGTAGGGCGCACATGCAATGAAATTATGAATGAATAATGGAATATTACGATGACGACCTAAAAATAAAAATTCTATGCAATTGATATGAATACGCGTCTCGTGCACACTGCGTGTGTTCGTGCGTATTCTTCAAAGATCAACACGTGTTCAGTTTTTATCAACACTCGTAATTGTAAAAGTAAACTCTTGCAAATATGAGTTTGCTAGAGAACACGGGGAGGTGACACGCCTTTCGATCACGATGATACGGCCGCAAAGTAACAGCTACATCGCGTTATGTGCGGTTTGTGAATATCCGATGGCCCATAGGGAAGGAAAACATGACGTGGTAGCAATTATGAGGATTTCTATGGACGTCGGTAGTCATTGAATGGCTGCGTCCTTTCTTTTCATAAACTATACAAAACTATTCGATGTTGGGTTTCGTTCTTGGAAATGGGATATTTAAGACTAAGAGTGATATAATAACTCAAAAGATCCTTTTTCTCTGTTGACGCGGGGAAACGCATTTAAGCACCTTCACCGGCCGGTCCAGTGGTGTGTGGCACAATATAGTACCGAATATGCACCAAACAACCGCGAGTGCACTCTGTGCCGACTTTGATGAGGTGCCTTGGAACAACAAATCACCAGGACACCACGACGGCTAGTCAGTCCTCTAAGAGACCGAAGCCTCCTCCACAGGAAAGTTGCCCCGCACCACAGAACAACTCCACCAATATTGCGACATTGCAATGGGGTGAGGTTCCCATCCTCGTCCCTTGTACCGTGCGTAAAAGCGCTCCCTCCTATTGCTCCTTTGTCCCCTCTTCTTATAGGAGGGGTAAAAAGGGCGCTCCTCCCGCTGCTTTTTTACCCCCTCTTCTTACAAGAGTATGCAAAGAGCTACGTTCAATTGGCTTTGCCAGAGTTCACCCCATGCTGCCGACAAGGCTTGAACCATTGTGGTGAACGCAAGAGATCCTCTGCTAGGCACGAGCACTACAGATTGGCTATGTAATAGCGAGCGATTAAATGTCGACTGGCTTTATGAGTGACCAAAAGTTAAGAATTACCACTGGACTTAACGATGTTCACAGTAAAATATACCAAATCCATCAATTGAATGCCTTACGAGGAAATTTTCAAAAGACTAAATTATGCACACCCATCACTTGGCAGTCGAGCTACTCCCATGATCCAGTTACATTATTAATAGATACGAATCTTCGTGCAATAAAAGCTTCGGGTTTAAAATTTTAAGCCACCGTCTTCGTTAGCTTACTTGATCAAAAGCTCGACGAAGTTCATCTTCTTCTCATAGAATGGCTACAATACCTGTACTGTAACATAAAATATTATATGTAAATATATATCTAAACTTTGTATAAAAGTTGTTAAACGCTGTTCAACAAACTAATTGTTAAAAAGCGATAAAACATTTGAAAAGAATGACATTCACATAAAATAAATATGTGAATAACTTATATAACGCGTGCAAACTTATATAATCCCGGTAAGTAAAATATGCAATACTTTCTGCAATGACCTTGCAAGAATTCGCCCTGGGCTATTTCTAATTGATTCAAAACCGAGTAATGTAAGTCATTATTTTTTTTTTACTTATTTAACATTAATTTTTGTATTCGGGTCAGTCGTTTTCAATTTCAATCGTAACTGATGATGTTCGCGTGGGGACGCATGAGCTTGATGCACGTGGCTAGCCACGTGGGAAGACCTTGTCGATGTTGCGGACTGCAGTCTCATACATATTGTATCATCCAGTCGAAGGATTAATGAATCTATAAAAATAAATGTCTATTAAAAGTTTACAGCCTTACTTTTAATCTATATTTTGATAAGCGGTGGAATGTATTTTTCTGCGGTCACCAGTCCCAGGTGGGGTGGGTATGGCACATCCTTTTGCAAATGATACAATAGTGGTGTGCGTCGCAACCATCAAAAATTGAATCAAAGACTTTATAGCCTTTTAGAATTATTATTCACCGACTAACAAAATTAATGTATGACGGCTTCCTTCCGTATGGGCGAGTCGAACATTAATTTACATTCACTGCAAATTAATATGTAAAGGAAAGACAATAAATGGTAGAACATAGGTCTTACTTCGTGTTGAAATTGCTTAAAAATATTCGAAGACTATTATTGCAAGCCTTAGTATATAGTAGCTATAATACACAATTCTGACAAATTTGCGTCATAATACGTATAAAATAATGACGTTTAGTTTTAAATTATGAAAAATGTTCTACCCTCAAACTGTATACGAAGCCTGATCCTTCGACCACTGAAATAACGAGTGGTAAGAGCCAAACGCCATCATTTATGAAGTTGGAACCAAGACATTTTTTTTCTACCCAACATGCATTATAAACACACCTTACAATAAAACTACTTATACGGATTCTATCGCGGTTTATTTAATTATTTAACTAGCCCGACGTTTCAGAAGCTTTACAGTAGCCGTGGTTTCGAATGGACGTGCAATCGTCAGTCGCGTCATTTTTGTTCAACTGAACAGTACCGGGACCCACCATGTAGCCACCTAGTGGAAACACAATTCGTTGACTATGATGTTTTGAGTTCGTTTATAGGAGATGCCAATAATCTCGGCTAACTCTCGAACTTATAATGTGCGGTCTCCCATAATTAAATCAATTTCTTTTTTTATATTTTCGTCAGTAGTGGACGTCGAAGCCCCTCCAGAGCGGGATCCATCTTTCACAGTCTCTCTACCACTTTTGAATTTCGCTCTTTGACGGATAAGACAAAGCGAGATCTCCTAATCTACTGACCATGTCATCATGGATGACTCTCGGCGATAGCCTCTTCTTATGGATATTCCTATTGACGGCACTCTGCTCGATTTGCTCCATTTGCAGAGACTACGTCCGATTGCTTCGTTCATAAAAATTATAAAATCATCACAACTAATTATCGTACACGTTTCGAACTTCACATGATTGACTAGTCTTAGCAGAGCCAAATATTGTGGGTACACTTGATTTTTAGAATTGAATGAACCTGTGTCAAGCCGAGTACTTTTCAATCCACCTAGTAGTAGTAGTAGTAGTGGTAGTGGTAGTGGTACTGGTATTGGTAGTGGTAGTGGTAGTGATAGTGGTAGTGGTGGTGGTAGTGGAAGTGGGAGCGGTAGTGGTAGTGGTAGTAGTGAAGTAACGACGTTCAAGTGGAAATATGTAAAATCCTATTTTGAATAAATAGTCAAGAAATTTCCTACAGCCAGACTGTGTCAACTGGGTAACGATTCTGGAATCACATGGACCTCCATCACATTACCCTATGGGAAGCTACTAATGACGTGCTCTTAGAGCCTGTCATTATATTATTTTAATGTCAAAACAGTGTAACAATAGTTGATGAACCCAATTTAAAAAAAAAGAAAACAGTCGAAAGTCCACTATTTTGCAAATGCTGCAAATTTTTCGTGGATAAATGGGACCCACATCTTTACCATCTTAATTGTACTGTTGAATCAATACCAAGTGGCAAGTACAGTTAGTTATCGATTCGACATTGACTCGTCCTGACATTCAAAGGTGGCACGTAATCGCGCGTGCCACGAATTTATAGAGCTCTTCGTGAGAACTGGCGAAATAATATGAATGCGACTGCGACCGCGTACTTCTCAGCATGCGGGAGACATGATATTTAATACTGATGGAAATATGCACAATTTTTAAAGTTCCGTACAATAATAATAAATTCGGTTATAGCTTTCAGCTATATATTTACAACTTTAGCTATCTTCTTTAAGTTCTTTTTCATTGCCAAATTTTATGATTCTAGGTCAACCGGAAATGGGATGTAGTTTCTGTGCGATCCCATTGAAAGTATACACGTAAACGATTCCACAATTTGATTACCTTAACTTAGAAGTATCATTATTTCCAGGCTTTATGACGTTACAGACCTTGTAGTATTTGAAGTAAAGTTCAGCTTGATCCTTCCACTCCGCCGGAACCATCAGTACGGAACCCGCGGAGTGCTTCGGACTCGCACTTGACTGGGTTCTTTTTAAAGTGTGTGTGTGTGATTAGAGGTACCTCCTCAGTAGTGACTGGCCGATTTGAATGCGCAGTGCAGTTATACAAAAATTTCTTACAAAATTTCTTTCATTACAGTCATCATTGGTTTTTATCCATCCACTGCACGGACTATACAGTATAATTAATGCTAAGGCGGTCATTGACCTTGATGCTCATTCATTCTTGTACGCAATGTCATTCATTGTTTGAACCATTGGCCATTATGCGTTCACTCCGCGACATATTAGGCTTCTTTCGGTTTATGTCAACATTGTAACAGCCTGAATGAATCGTCCTGCTACTGTATCGTGATCATTTTGAACATAGAACAAAATAATTAATTGAAATAACAAGAAACCCGACTGCTGACTGAAAAGAAAAAAACAAGACTAATTAATAACATAGACATAAAAGTAGAAGATAAATAATAAGACCCGACTGTGGAGTCGGGGGCCGATTATTTTAAAGGAAGATTTTTTTTATGTTTTAAATATCAAACATGCAGATAAGAAAACTTCACAAATTTGTTCCTAACATCGTCTATTTTGTTTTTAATGGACTTGGTACTTTTATTCGATGAATTGATGACATCCCATACTTGAAAGTCCGTTAAACCGTAAGCTCATGGAAGAAGTGTCTGGCTGAGTTTGTAAATACTGAATAACGTTAATAAGAGTGGTTGCGACCTAAACCATTGTACTCAACAATCACCAGGTGCGATTACGGTTTACATCTTATTCACGTGAAGCAGCAAAGAGACTTGTTGCATTTCTTATGTGTTAGTTAATGGTGGCCCATTGGAAGGGATGGCAGCAGGAGAGCAACACATCTGAATAAATTCTATGGTCGATAGTAACCGAAAGGCTGCGACTGCCCGTTTAGCCCCTCATGCTATAAAAATAATCATCTCCTAATTATTGTCTTAATGGTGTACTCTGCGTTTAAATTGGGCGTATTAGATATAAAGTCCCGAGCATATGCCGTTCAAACATGTCCCTAGCATAAGCGCAATAAAGTAATAGGCATAAAGTAAATTACTCGAGGATAAATCAGCGTCTTAATGTTGTAGTCATTACTTAATTATGTTTCTACGTTAAAGACGTGCTTTACAAACATCCTACAGCACACGTTTCCATGTTTTTACGCGAAATGAGCCATTACAGTAGCGGTACCATCATAAGCGGTTTCGTCATTTATCCGATGCCATTTATTTTGTTATTTGATTTATGAACGCATTATCTAATGCCTGAGGCTTTGCTTGCGCTGACTTCAATAACTGGAAAATATTTACGAGAAAACTGATTTAAAATTTGAATAGAGGGAATAGGGGAAATACTTTTAGCAGGGACTAGTAAACGGCGACGATTCGACTTTGACGACGTATGGTGATCAATAACTGATGATAATCGACATTGTAGCCAGGAGAGAAAAACTACAAGTGGCCCTGAAAGCCAGTTCCAGAACGTAGGCTCTGGACTCAAGCTGAGGTTCCGCCATTTTGTATAGCGCACTGGCACCACGACATGATCAACTCTTACTCTCTTAGTTTTCCTTAGGTTTTTTTTGTATGTTTATGGCTCAGTATGTTTTTTTTTTTACAAAGAGAGTTATTATCTTTTATTATCAAAACACCTCTCCAGCTAGGCGACAAAACACGGGTATCGGATATGATTTAAAAATATCAACTTACAATTGCTTAAACTAACAGTTTTGTTTATATAGATTTTTTTAAAGTGAAAGGTACAGTTGAGGTCTCTTGACGACTACCGACGCCCATAAACATCCGCATAATCTTTATGGAGATTCGATGCCCTCCGTTCTCCTATATTTCAACAGGCAACCGGAAACAATATTTATAGAATATTTATTCTATTTATAATACAGTTCTTCAAGTTACCACAAATTTAAATTTAAAATCCATTCTTCACATTTTAAATGCCACAAGATTTTCTCTGGCATTAATATTTTGGCAATTTGGCGTATTTAAAATTTAAAAGTCTGTTATGCTACAAAGAAGAAGGTTTTTAGACATAATATCACGGTATCTCAGTTTTCAATCTCAAAAATTTCCGTCAGTTCTCGGAATATATTATCGCGTTCTCCACATTTCTATTTAGGATTAGTAGATAATTATTTAGTAATTAAAATAATATCCGGACCGCCTTTCTTGACGGATTTAGGTCCTCCGTCAATCTTAGACTTTTGGGTGGGTGGTCCAAATCCAGCAGGGTCTGCAGGGATCATGCTTACCTAGGGAATAACGGGTACCCCGGTGCATACTTACAAGACGGAACACCGTGCTGTTTTATTCGGTTCAAGTCAGTCGTAATCATCTCCGTAATAGCCCTGAAGACGTACCCTAGGGGGTTTCTACACGTAAAGAAAACAACAATGCTTTACTGAAAAGTAAAGACACCAGCTCCAAAATCTGTCTATCGGGAATGTTTAGAGCGATTCCCTGAAATTTCACTGAACAGATTTAATCATGGTTTTCACTCATGCGTAATTAATTAAGATAGTAATCCGGGCAAAGTGTTATTCAGAAGCAATTGTTATTCAGTCCAGGTGGACAGCTCGTATAGTATAATTTATTGTCATTATAGTTGCTGTTATAACTCACAAATCACACGAAACGCGACATCTTAGCTGTCACTTCACGGCGGTAAGACGTGAGCGAGAGTTGACTCCCTGGCCGTACCGACTAAATTCAGCTACCAGGAAGTAAGGCTCACTAAATGTATATATATATATATATATATATATATATATATATTGAGAGAGACCTACGTCAAGACTGATAATGATGATTATGATATATATAATTAATAATATACACTATGGATCCTATTTAAAATTATTAATCTTTAACTAGCTGCAGATGCACATGTTATTTTTATGTATAAAACAAATTTACCCTAACCTATAGCATTCCAGACCTTCGTGGTTTTTGGTCTGCTTAATATATAAATAATTCTTTTTGATTTAAAAAAATGATGAAATTAACTGAAAAAAAATAAGACCTATAATAAGCGCACATGGGAGTTATTATATAAATAATACAAGCAGCAAAATTTACGGTAATGCAAATGTCAGGTAAAGTGTAAATATTGAAACCCTTTTTCGCTGCACCTACGCCATTGTTACAAATAGGGCAAGGTTAATATTCTGTTAATTTAACGAAACCTTCGTATTACAACAAAGAGGCTTCAAGAGGCCGCCTCACCATGGCCTTTATCTTGAATCCCACACTATGTACATCTATGTGAGTACTGCGCAGGGTCATCAGTAAAGTAAAGAAATAAGTTGTATCATCCAAAAATAATGAATGTAATTGAACATATTGGCGTCCAAGCCGATGTTCTATATGGAATATATTGGCGTTCAAGCAGATGTTGTATATGGAGTATATTGGCGTTCAAGCTAATGTTGTATATAGACTATATTGGCGTTCAAGCTGATGTTGTATATAGAGTATATTGGCGTTCAAGCTGATGTTGTATATAGAATGTATCGGCGTTCAAGCTGATGTTGTTTATAGAATAGATTGGCATTTAGGCTGATGTCGTATACAGAATATTATATTGGCGTTAAAACTGATGTTGTATATAGAATATTATATTGGCGTTCAAGTTGATGTTGTTTACATAATATATTGGCGTTCAAGCTGATGTCGTATATAGAATATAATAAATAAATTGTATGTATCCACAATCAATATTACTAAGGTATTATTTCGGTCAGCTTGTCGTGGGGTGTAACTCTCGCTCACATGACTTGCCGCAGCATTAAAGTGAGTTCTTGGATGTCGCGTTTCGTGTGGTTTGTGAGCCTGCGATGGCCCAACAGGGGGAGAAGGAAGAGAGAACGCCGCATTTGAATCGAGGATGCGGTTTTTTATGGGCATCGGTAGTCACCAAGAGGCGCTGAAACAGAAGAATATAATAGAATATACGATTAAATAAATGTTGTATATTATTATTTGAGTATGTTTATTATTGCATAATATGTAATGTATATATTATGATTACAATTTTATGTGTGTATATATATATATATATATATATATATGTGTAATGTTTGTATTGTTAAATGTACACACTTTGACGGCGTATGTTCCTTTAGCAGGGCTACTGGAAAATAATCCATTATGGAATAAGTAGCTCCTATGTGCTAGTTTTCTCTAATCTGTAAATTTCAAATGTGTTTTATTTTTGTGTACATAAATTATTATATAAATAAATACAATGAATAAAGTAAGTAAAAAAATGTTATCTAATGTTTAGTAACAATGTTTCCATAAGTTTTATATAAAGAATTAACAAGAGGCAATAAGTAGGCTCTTCAGCTTATTGGCAACTGTTATTAAGGACCGGTTTTACAGGTTCCGATTAAAGTCTCGATTAGCTTATTAGGTGTCAAATAAGAGATAAGTAATATGGAGAATTTGTGTGGTAGTTAAAAGTTAAATATAAAATAGTTATATAACATTTAATAATCTCTGTAATGGGCCTTAAAGGTCATAAAATATTGCACAATCTAACAAAACGTTTCTGCTTATGATTGCTCAGCGAACAAAGGTTTATAATCACAATATTATTACAGACATTAACTGAATTATTTACATCAATAATTAAAGTACATACAGAATAGTTATATTCCATTTAGTCTGTTGGACGGACTGTAAATAAAGCTCCGTTAGAAATCGGAGTATCGTAAATAATTTCTTGAAATGGAGTCTGTAATCTACCGGAACCACTTGTCCGCCAAAGAACAGGTATTTCCTGACTTTGAGACCTTATGTAATAGGCAAGTTACAAAGTAAAGAAGTATCTTTACTTTGTAACTTGCAGTAGTATATCTTCCACATGGTTTCCACTATGTACATTAGTAATATATATATATATATATATATTTACTTCATATTATACATTGGTTAACCAACTCGTATTAAATATATAGCTAAGTAGGTAACTAATTATATACAATGCCATATTATTCATTCTATTTACATTAATAACAAATTAGTTTACATTTAAAACATTTTTTGACACATTCTCTATCGTTCCTTCTCTCTACCTCTATCATTAGTGATGTACTTAACATTGTAAACTGTAGTGAAGTACAAGTAACACTTATGTTAAAATCATTAAAATAGAATATTTAGAATACATTAGTTACAAGTATAAATAGAATAAAAATGTATCATGAAGAAATATAATGACTAGCACAGAATTCCACGGTCTGTGATTACTTTTGAAAAAAGGGATAGACAGGAATGCGAGAGTATAAAACAAATTGATTACATTGCGATACCATCTTTCGATACCATTTAGATGTACAAAGAAGAGATAAATAAGGACAATAAAGAGATATATAAAGAAATAAGCATGATATACAATTCTTCCTCTGCGCTTACACGCTCATCTACAAAATTACAAGACACATTATTTCATACTGAAGTGTCATACAGATAAACATATTTTTTTTGCGCGCGTTAAATTAAGTTGTGTTTTTATAAAAATAAATATGGACATTTTAGTACATGTTTTCATATTGTTCTCATCTTTAATGAGACTGTTTTGAGACTGACTGTGTATCTTGGAATTTCTGGTCTTTGTCATAAATAAATTTAAAAAAGTAAATTTTAACGTATAAAAGTAACAAGAAATGAGAATGTTCTGGTATATTGACGGTCCTTAAAACGTAAATAAACCACGATGCCAGCAAAGACTCGCTCTCTTGGGATATAAATATATAAAATAAATTATGAATTTGATACTTATGGTTTTATTAGTGTAATAAAGTCCGCAGCTTAGTTCAACATTCAGGCAATTAATAATGAATACGGCAGTAACTACCTCATTAGCAGAAAACATCTTATCTGAGGCAAGAAAATGACGATTTTATGAAAATTGCGATGCTAAATTAACATTAATATGTGTAAAATATAAATCAACGTTTTTTTATATATAGGGGTCAATGAGATATAGAAGCAATTTTACAACTAACGATACATGTAGACATTCGCGGAATTATAATTCCGATGCATTGTCTTCCTATCCTCGTCCATTACATGTGAGCGAGATATACTCCTGGCCGTGCCGACCTAAAACCACTGCAATTTAGCATGTCACTACCTCTTAGAGTCATATGTTTTGTAGTTGAGAGTCATATATTGATTAGGTACTCGACACCTTAAGGGCCAGTTTCATAGGTTATTAATTATAATCTCAATTAGATACTTTATAGATATCTCATACTAGCATCATCCGCGAAACTCCTGTCTTATTAGTCGTAGCGCCACGGTATATAGCCTTAAGTCATCCCCAAAAAATGGAGCATTCCACACAAAAAAATATTTTTTCAGTGCGTCCTGTAATTACTGAGATTAGGTCGTTCAAATAAAGAAAGAAACACTTCAGTTTTATTTTATTGGTATAGATTAAGTACACTTCTATTGTAAGTAGTTAGTAGTAGTTAGTAGTATTACTAAATTTATAAGTAGTTTGCCACTTAAGTCCCTAAAAGACTGCTAGAAGTTTGTGCTAGTCCATAAAGTAATAAAATAAAAAGCGACAGATTTTAGATAGAAAATGGGCATCGCCTAGATGGATGGGAAGTAATGACTAACGACAAAACGACAGCTGCTAGGTCTTAACTCTTACAGTAACGGGACCGCCAATCAGAGATTACCTGGAAACTAGCGTGCCGTCACTCCACATTCCGAAACAGAAAATATATGTGACAACACTCAAGTGCTATATGATTTTCAATTCCAATCTATTTCCAGCGCGGTGTGATGATTGGAAAACGTTATTACAGGCGACAGATGTTGTAATTGATATATCTCTATATATATTTAGTGATGCGACTTAAAAATATTTTTATTCAATAAAATGGGTGGATCTTTGGATATTCTGTTTAATAATGAAGCAATTCCGCGGTGACAAAATGACAGAAAATAACAATCAATCTAAATGTACATGATGAGTATTTTTCTTATATTTTTTTATTTATCTTTTGGTCATAACTAGTATTCCCACGCATAAATAATGGTAACAATTTTCAATAGTCACCATTTCGTTTAAAATCAATGTTGTGAATGATATTTTTCAAACTACATTTAAACAAAAACGTCTTTCTTCTGCCTCTACCTTTAAAAAAAACAGGGGCTGAACTTCAAACTTTTTGGCGTAAGTAATATGTGAACATAAGAAAACATATGTACAACACAGGAGGAAAGTACTACATCTTCTCCCGTCATATGTTCCACAGATAGTTTCAAAGACCTCTTTCTAATAATTGCAGCTTCTTACCAGTGAAAATACTTGTACAATTATATATCTCATTACACTTTTATGGTAAAAAGTATTCGAGCAGAATTTGAAGCATTGGTACGAAAAACATCAATCGGAGCCATTCTGTAACTATCAATGTCTTTTATCCATAAAGATAATATAGATAAAAGAGGGATGCCATAGGCAATCACCGTCTTAGCTAATAGACAAAGAAGATTACGACATTACGCATTACTATCCATGTCTAGATTAGATAATCTAACAAATAAAATACACAAAAAAATGTAATTGTAGTCAATAAAATTTTTCTTTCTTTCTTAATCTCGCAGGCGTATTGCGCAGAGAAAAGTTAATGAAAAAAGATTTAGCTACGTTTTAGGCTGGCTTCCATTCTCTATCTATGTTATCTCTATCGATTGCTTGATTGCGGGTGTTAAAACCTTAACCCTGCAGATGCGCTGCTCTCCTTTTTCACCTTCCTAATTCATTCCATTCCTTCTCATTCCCAATTCGCCCAATCTCCCTAATGGGCCACTTTCTTTGGTCTCGCTTACAAAAAGCCAACGTGTCAAACAAGGCGATACGGCGTTGACAAGTCTTCAGGCACAAGTAGCGGTGCGACTAACGGTGCGACACGTAACGTGTTATGTCACCCGGCCTTGGCCTAGCGCTCGCGCCGGCCCGCGAACAGTTAAAACTTCAATGACTATGTTACTTGTGGACGTTTATTTATAAATAATCCACGCTGCATATTTTTATGATGAGAAGCGAGCAGTCCGTGTCGTTTTAAACGACGAGAAGGACATCTATATTTGTAGTGACCAGCAAGACCATAACAACCGCAAAGTTGCTAGATGTTTTGTTCTTATTCCCTTCTATTCATGTACTTCTTTGACAAAGCTCTTAAATACATAACATTTCCTAAATATATAAAATCTAATATTCTTCTTTTAGGAGGTAGCGCCATGCTGAATTGCGGAATTGGGCCGGCACGTCCGGAGAGGTACCCCTGGCTCACATGGAAGACTTGAATGACAGTTATGCTGTGTTTTTAGTCCAATTTGTAAGTTCTACTGCACGGGTCTTCACGCGGAAGAAGAAGGCCAACACATCTGCACAGCAATTATGCGGATGTTTAGGGGCGGTGTTACTTTCTAGAGAGACAACTTTAGAGAGACAACAGTCTTTAAATATATGATTGCTTTTGTAGAAAACAAAAGCAATCTTATATTTAAAGACTACCGCCACCTCGACTTCGCATCACTGTTATGCGGACGTGTCCTCTATTCGAAAATCAGGCAAAGGTAAAGTGAAGTCTTTGGAGTCGCGTTCTATGCGTTTTGTGAGGAGCCGGTAGCCCATTGGGGGAGGAAGAAAAGAAGGCTAATGCGATGCCTATAGTAACTATGTGGACGTTTGTGGGTGCCGGTAGTCGCTAAAAGTTTCTGATTGCTCCTTTGTAGGGCGAGACAGAGAGTATAGGAAGACCCAAGTATAGGGCTTATATCGACCTGAGGTCTATCCGTTCACAACAAGCAAGGCCAGCCTCCAACGTTCAACGGACCAAATGGTTATTCTACTGTGGATTTGAAACTCACGACAAGAGGAGTACCGATATCGGAGTGGTGCGTACACGAAGGTGTTGGCTTAAGCGACCATCAGCTAATTACATACCTGGTGTGTAGCAGCGTATCAAGACCGATGTCGTTAGAAGAGCCATCCTTTAGACAAGTATTTCGCGAGAGGGCGGTAGATTGGGCCTACTTTGGATCGACGCTATGTTTGCGAATGGGTAAGCTAGACTCCAGATAATCAGCAAATGAACTTGCCTAGCAGTTTAGTGAAATATTTACGCAAACTGTCAAAAGACACCTTGGACATCGCAAGGATGAGGAATTCAGGGGCTACGAATGGTAGAGTCCGAGTCAGGATTGTCTGCGCCGAAAAGTCAAGGCCGCACGACGATGTTAGCAGAACTCGAGGCGTGGAAATCTCATAGGCGATAACTCACTGCAGGAACCCCTACGAGTAGCCAGACAAGAATAGAAAATGACCAGGAAGGGTGAAATTAAGCATTTTAGAGATATTGCCGAAACGGAAAATGAAAATCCTTGGGGTTTGGCATACCGATCCGCGACTGGTAGATCTCGCCCTCCGGAGAATGTAATTCACGGCGGAAAACTCCTAGAAGGTTATTCTGACAACATCCAAACCGCTATGTATCAACTCCTGTACTCCCCATGCCCGGTTGATACAACAGAAACCGACAACAACTATCATCGACAAGTGCGAGTTGCGGCTGCATGCTCTCCTTCCGGTAGGGATACAGATGCTCCTTTCCGCAGTGCAGTAAATCACACTGTTAGAAGCTTACCGAACACAAGTCCCGGATACACAGCGTGTATCCAAGAAAGAGTATTTGAAGATATTTGGAAGGTAGGTTCATTGATAGTGCTGCCAAAGGAAAATGACAAGTCATTAACAGATCCGTAGGCCTACCAGCCTCACTGTCGATTCTAGGAAAATTTTTAGAACGCCTCATAATTACTTGCGCTCCCAGTTTGCATGAAGCTGAAACCAGAGACCATGTACTGTGGGAATGTGACTTGTACAAAAACGAGCGAAACATCATGTTGGACGGCATCCAACGGACGACAGTGGGCCTAGTCTATCACTAGGATTTGGTCGTAACGGAACAGAGTTTTTGGTAATTGAGGACATTTGCGCATACATGGCACGCTAAGAGGAAGGACAGGTAACGACGTAGCTGCATCGAGATGTTCAGGACTGACGAGGTCGACGACAACTTCTGTCTTTGTGATGTCAAGTCCCAGAAAGGGGAAAGTGAAATAACGAGAGGGCACTTAAATAATGCGTAGGGAGTACAGGAATTGCCCGCTGGGGAACAGAGCCGAGGAGCAAACCCCCGTGTATACCGAGAGGTGGGTAGGAGCATGGGTGGAGGTGAGCAAGTGCTAACTTGTACCTTTACTTAAAAAAATAATTAAATAAATATATTTCCAGTGTTTAGTACCATTAACACAAGTCCTCTGTCCTTACCGTACTTAGCACGGTGCTACATACATCTAAACTCTAAATTTTTAACACACACAGCACCTATAATGTACGTAGTTAATACGTACGTATAATGTACGTATGGAACCCTAATCGACAAACGGACATGACAAAACAATAAAAGGGTTTTTGCCATTAGGCTACGGAATCTTACAATCGTAATACAAACAAATCAGTGTTTGTCGGCTGCACGTGACTGGAATTCTCTAATGAACATAGTTGTGAAGTGAAATAATTGCAAGGGACGTAAACGACGTAACCGCGATAAAAGCTACACCGGTGTTATGCCCCTCTGCTCATTCACTGTTTTAATCTATTATATCCGTCCTGTACTATATTATTATTATTATAGATTATATTGTTGTTATATTGTTATTGTTTGTATAGCTTAAATTGTTGTTTATGGAAAACTACAAAAAAAGCTTGATACATAATTTTAAAATGTTCAGTTCCCCTGATGCGGTGACGCTTTTAACTTAAATATAATGCATATATGATGTGCTACGGTACTATGGTGTAACCGTCATAATTGGGGGGGGGGGCGCAATTGTAGCGATATTTTTTTTTATAGAATAGGGGGCAAACGAGAAATCGGAGCCTTTTCGCGACTACCGACACCCATGAACATCTACAAAATTACTGTTCCGATGCGTTGCCCTTGTTGCGACCCTCCCAATGGGCCACCGGCTACTCACAAACCTCACGAAACGTGACACTGAAGATATCTCTTTACGGTGGTATTATGTGTGCGAGGGGTACCTCCCCGCTCGTGCCGGCCCAATACCGTTGCAAAGGAGGATGAAGTGTCGTGTACTATGCATGGCACTACCTCTTCCTATGCAGCATGGCACTACATCTTTCTAAATATGTATATTCCTAAAAATATACTTTCGGGATAAGTCAGCCAGTTTATCCTGTTTTTGAACAAGGCACGGTTAAATTAGTTATTAATTTAAATATCACATATTATGAGAGTAGTAGCAATTATAAATATTTTGAAGAGTCTCACGTGAGTAAATAGATGGTCAGTTCTACCTTATTTATAATACTTGATTATATTCTGTTGGTATGTAGATTTTATTATTTTTGTAGTTCATTATAAGTCCTTTGTAAGGGCCTCCTTTTTTCGATCCCTCATTTCCCGCATTTTCATATTATAGCTGTTGACCTCGCCCTCGCCCGCTCCAATCAATCTATATATACAATCAAATGGCGATTATGATTAATTTTCCGCAACGTAGTTTGGTTTTTTTTTTACCGCAAAAATTTGCAAACCACTTAAAATAAATTGTCTCCCGTAACTAACAGCTCAACCGTAAATCTACAGTAATCACAAAAACTATTTTAAAACTCATGACTCAATTCCATTCTCGTAATTTCGAAGGTACTATATATAATACTCTGCTTCTTGCATTTAGTATGCAGTGCTAGCCATAAGCATTATATTCCTTTTACGCAAGGAAAATACTTTTCTGCACCTTCCATCCAGCCCTGAGTGAAATGGTAGGTGAAAAGTTGTATCGAACATGACATGAAAAGCATGCCACTGCCGACTAAGACCATTACGAGAGCCTTTAGCTCCTGTGATGGATTGCTACGGATCGTAGTTGACAATTATTTCCGTAGTTGAATAAGGATTCACTTTGAGACTTTTCTCACATTTTGGTTACGTTATCGAAGCTTTCATAATCCTCAAAACGCATACAGCCTATAATCATCACGGATACAGTAAGATTCTAATGATAAAATATTTTTTCAAATCGATCCAGAAATTAAGGAGCCTATTCAGTGCAAACAGACAAACAATTAAATGTTTCCGTTTTATAATATTAGTATAGAACAGATCGTGGAGGCTATATTGTATTGATACCTAAGACCGGAACGAACGGGTCTTGTGGAAAACTACCCCTAATTGACGTCATCCAGTATGTAGGCCGTAGATACAGAAATGAATTTTTAAAAACATTTCAACATCTAGAATGTTAGGTAATGTTATTCTTTTCGGCCACGGCTACACATTTCCTATAAATCTGACCTTTTTATTCATTATATTCACTTATATTATGTATCATGCGAAATCTAAATATTTACTAGCAAAAAATACTAGAGACGTATTCGGGATTACATTTGACCTGACCAACATGGTTCCGTACCAATACTTTTGTTTTAAATTCATGACATGTATGTCCTGTTTTGACCGTCGATGTCAATATTATTTTAGAAGCATGTAACATTTCTCTTATAGCTTATGTGAGCAAACGTCGGTCGTCTTGGCGTTCATTGAAAGATGCCTATGTCTGGCAGTGGACCGATAAGGGCTGATAATGATGATGATGATGTGAGCAAACAAGCGGTCGTAGCCTTTTGGTGACTATCGACGTCTTTAGACATCTATATAGTTGTTATGCAAAATGTGTTTCCCTCCTCTTATTCCATTGAGCCAGCGGAAACTCACAAAACACAACAGCAAGTCAACAAACAGGGATCTTCAAGAAAAGAGCCTACTTATCTCTAAAGGTCGGCAACAGATCTGCGTGACCTCTGGTGTCGCGGATATCTGAGGGCGTTAGTGATCGCACACTACCACACGGCCCAACTGCTCGTTTACCTCTTATGTTACAAAAAAAATGCATAGCCGTGCCTTGGTGGCGGAACTATGCGAGTGTGAGGTACCTCCGCGGTTTAACCAGCCCAAATCAGCATTATGGCATAACCTCTTACTAAACGGATATGGATGTGAGTTTGTTATTTTTTCATGCAAAAACTACTGAATAAATTTATACTATACTATAAAAAATCATATGTATGTTATCAGTAGAAAGAATAGGATTAGTGGTATGATTGAAAGTGGTATAAATATAGAGAGTGCGCCTGTTTGTTCCTTAAATGAATTGAAGATCAGCAACTCGATTGCAAGTCGCCTAGTCTCACGTATATCTATGGGCGGCGGTAGTCACTATCCATCTGCACGTTAAGCTTCGGAAGCGTCAAGATCAATAGATAAATTTTATAAAATATATTTAAAGAACTCTTGTCCGTTATGAGCAAATGCGTTTACTGATAAAGGGCGGCACCATATGCGGACGATGTCACCCGCGGACTTAAATAGTTATTCGATTTCCATGTTGTGACACAAAATCAACCCAGTACATCTCTTCGCATCTGAAAAGAGGTCCACTGTCTGTCTGCTTCTGTCCACCTTTCGTCTCCCTAAACAAGAGGACACAAAAATATTAACTAGTGTAAGTAGTGTAGTAAGGGCGAATGCATTAGCACTCCCAACAGTAGTAGGTCCCTCAGATAAAAAAAATGTCATTAGTCTGACATATCCAAATGTCATTAGTCTGACATATCCAAATGTCATTAGTCTGACATATCCAAATTCCATGCAGTGATCAGTAGCCTTGCAGGAGTAAATACATTTCCCCGCATCTTAAAAAAATAATGTTGTAACACTTCACTTATAACTAGCGATCCACCTTCGTTTCGCACGTGGCCGGATTGTAATCTTTACAAATTAAATATACTAAAGCCTACCTAGGGAGTCGCTAGCCTAAGATGAAAACCGCAAAAGTACACCACTCAGTAGATTTTGATCAAATCAATCACATACAGACAGACAGCTTTCGGGGGGCTTTGTCTTATAATCTGTAAAGCTAGACATGATTCAATACTTATTTCTTTCCAACTGGCTAGTATCAAAATACTACGTGTTAAATCTGTCACTGTTTTCTATGGCCGTCGACTCTCTTTCTTGGTGCTACGCAAAAATAATCATTAGTTGTAGTATCAAATATGGATTTTCAAGAAATCTAATGAAATACGGCTCCAATAGGTGGAAATCTAAACTTTACTTACATATTTAATCAGTTTAAAATAACGTGTATTACGAATATTAGACTGTTAAGAGTTTTAGAAAATAAATTAAAGAGAAAACTATATTTATAGTTGAGAAAGACTCTATTTAAATATTTAAACAAGAGGCCAAAACTATCGGCAATAATGGGCATCTTAAAAAGCCGTAACAAAAATGAACACTTTCTAAATGTTATTATCTTAATTCACTAACTTGATTTAACATTAGTAATTACTCGTTTCACCAATTTGATTATCATCATCCCAAATTAGAATAATCCATTTTTAAATAATTTTGCACCGATACTATTGTTTTTCAAAAATACAAGGTACACGATTTCATAGTAAGCATGCGTGATTTTACATAAACATATTTTTTTGCAAAATCAATCTTACACGCATAATTTTAAGTTGATTTTACAGTGCAGAATTTAACATTGTACACATCTTTAAGCGCACGGCTTTGACACGCTGACTGTGTATTTTGGTTTTGTGAATCATTCACCTACGGACTACACTTCTGTAGGTCTGGCAAGAATTTAAAAATATAAAAAATGGTTTTCATCCCAAAACGAAATGATTGGTTTCCTGAGGACAGGTTTGACGAGAAAGAAGCCGCTCAGCACAGCTAGTATTGCATTAAATATTAATCTATGTATATCAAGTTACGTCTATGTTGTGATGTAACTTGAAAATAAGCGTCATTGTCGATTTTCCAAAAAGTTAAAATGTATGAGCTGAAATTGCAAATAATTTAGAATAACCATCACAAGCAAGATGTTCCAATGACAAACAATTTTCTAGGAAATACGGAGTTCATGGGAGTTTCTATAATTTTGGCGATCCGCAGTGAGATGTATAGTAACATATTAGTAACTCTTATTAATATAATTATTATAAATATTATTGTCATGTGATGGGTTGCCCTCCTTTCCTACTACCGAACAATATGCCATCGGCTACTCACAGAATAATCATGTGAGCGAGAGGTACCTCCGCAGTCGTGCCGGCTCAAATTGGTTACAATGCAAAGTGGCACTACTTCCGATCAATGTTATTTTCTTTATTTTTGTTCCTCTTAATTGCGGAGCAAGTTTAACACGAGTGTAAGCAATATTGGGAGAGTGTGTTGAGCCATTACTTTTTTTTTACTTCCCTACGCTGCACAAAGGAACCAAGTACCCTCGCCACCTCTCTTACGAGGGGGGTAGCATTGTCATGGGGGCTGGAAGAGCTCCTTGAGCTATCATGACCGCGGCGAGGGGGGGGGGTCACAACAACAACAACAACCCCCCTTCCACCATGGTTGGGAGATACGTCTCGCGCGCGGTCGTCGTGGTTAACCTAACCGGTACGTCGGTTTGATTTGAGCTCGCTTCGTGCTGGAACTGTCTCATGTGACTGTAGTAACATCTTCTGAGTACTCGGGGTCGAACGTGTGTCTTGTGGTCCGTCATGATGTGGTGATAGTGGATTCTTTTTATATAGAATAGGGGGTAAACGAGAAATCGGAATCTTTTCTCGACTAACGACGCCCACGAACATCCAAATAATTACCATGCCCATGCGTTGCCCTCCTTCCTACCCCCAATCGGCCACCGGCTACTCACAAACCTCATAAAATGCGACATTGAAGATGTCACTTTACGGAGTTGTTATGTGAGCGAGAGGTACCTCCCCGGTCGTGCCGGCCATGTCCGTTGCGTAGGAGGATGTAGTGATATGCACTATGCATGGCACTACCTCCTACGCAACATGGCATTACCTCTAACTAGATTGAATCGTATTAGCCCCTACTGCATTTCAGCCCAATCAGGCTGACATTTACACCATCAATATCAATTAATCACCATCAGATAGTGATTATTATTGATGTTAGCGACTAAATTTTTTGTATAAGTACTCAACTTTGCTTCAGCTGCTGTGAAATCTGTCTGCTGACTGGGCAATGTTAGATCAGAAGTGTACCAGTCCTATACCTTTCCCTGTCACGGTGAAGAAGGGTCAGCCCCGCCAGCGAGACATTCATTCACGACAGCGTCGAGGCCTATACACATTCTCATATCGGGATGCATCTCTCCCATCTGGGATAGAATTGGGAATCGGTCCCCTTTTCAACACCAAACTTAGTGTCGTAACCGGTGAGCACTGCTTATGTTCAGATCCCAAAAAAAAGGTCATATATAATTTTGTTATGTAAAATGATAGAACTTATGTACGAATTAACAAAATCACTTCATTCTGAATTCTGCTTCAGTCTAAATTGATTCCACTAACTCTACTGCAGCGAATTATCTTTGGTTACTTTTGCTGATGTGTCCTTCCTGTCATCATTTCTTTAATTCTACATATCTATCAAATTCTCTTTTAGAACTTTTTCGACGAGATTTTATATTGTGAAATCAATATTCAGTGTCAGTCTTCAGTGTCACGTTTTGTGTTGTTTAGGAGTAGCTGGTGGTCCATTGGACGGGAGGTGAAAAGGAGGGCAATGCATCGGTATGTTTATGCTGACGTTCATGGGCGTCGGTTGTCGTTAAAAGGTTCCGCTTTCTCCTTTTTTCCCTGTACTATAAAAAAACTTCAATGTATCATGTGAGCAAGAGGAACCTTCTTGCTCGTGCTCGCTCAAATCGGTTGTAGTGCATGGGACTATATATAGCACAGGTTTTTTGTATCTCTCAGGGCGCGAAATATTTTGTGCCATTTGTTTTGTCCGTAATTGTCTTCTGTGTACTAAAGGGTCATCACGACTTCCTTGTTGTGCGCACCTGTATTACTGTCGACTCGCCATTAATTTATCTGCCTGCTCGTTTATGCACATTAGCTGATTCACATCCTTTGGATATCCACATTTATCGTCTCATGCAATATAAATTATACTTTATGATCTGTTGCGTAAAGTAAACAGTTGCACAAGTGCTGAAGGCTGTGCAGCGTCATATACAGACCTTGACCGTGAAGCGTTCGCAGTGCCGTTTCGTTCCACTCCAACCGCAGACGGTGTTAATATTATAATGTAATTTTAGCATGAGGCAATGCTATTGCCGCTTGGCAGCTGACTTCTTCTAAGCAATCTGTTCTCCTTTTAAACCCTGTAGCGTTTACAATAGGGGCTATAATGGCCTCCTGGCGAAGCTCTTTTTGGAAGAGGTAATGCCATGCTGCATAGGAGGATGAAGTGCTATGCATAGTATATAATGTCTGACACTAAATCCTCCTATTCAACGGAATTGGGCCGGCATGACCGGGGAGGTACCTCTCACTCACATAATGCCGCCGTAAAGTGACATCTTGAGTGCCGCGTTTCATGCGGTTTGTACTCATAAAAGCCGGTGGCCTATGGGGGGAGGGGGAAGGATGGTAACGTATCGGCATAGTAATTATGTCGATGTTCATGGGCGTCGGTAGGCGCAAAAAGGCAACGATTGCTCTTTTGTCCCCCCCGCTCCCCCCATTCTATAAAAAAAGAGCTGTTGTTCCGAAAAGAGCATATTGGTACATGACAGTAGTGTATTAAACAAACGCGGAGGCTCTAATACTACTACTCCTATTTTCTTCTGATGGAATTCGTTGCGGGTTCCAAGACAGTTTTAGCTATTCCCTCAGGCTCCCTGAGATCATATCAAATGGTCATCAGCGGTCGGCGCTGTCGAACCTGGCGATACAGAAGTTGCAGCGGGGGGGAAGAGTAGCGGGCCGAGCGCGATTTAAGAAAGAACGCGGAAGCAGTATTGTGAACTGCTGACAGAAGTGAAAACTTCAAACTAAACGTAACTGGTACAACACACACACACATCTATACTTACTAGAAAACAATATAGGATAGTGCTGTCAGTCTCTATGTGCTCGATTTTCTCAAAATCTATAAAACAAATTTTCATGTGGTTTTCCCACACATTGTATAGAGCGATGCCCGAGGAAGGTTTTAGTACATAAATTATGCACGGGTCAAACCGGGATGGATCGCTAGTTTATGTTTCTTTTTTGCGACATTTATTAGTGTTTTTGGGAAATAAGTATTTGTAGGTGACATGGTCTACTTAGTTTTATTTAATTTTTTCATGACTACTTTTATGCCTTACCACAAACAAGATCTTGATACTGTAATAAAACAAAATGGCTACGAAGAAGTTAACTGTTCTGCCTACGAAAGTAGACTCGTATGTTGTATAATTCCTTACCAATATTTTTTCTAATTTGAGTATATCATTTTGTGTATACATAATAATATTATATAAATAATATGCTCGGGCGTATTATAAAACGGGACTTTAATGAAATTGCGCACAGTTAAGTAACTCAGTGTAACTTAGAATGTATGCTAGATATTTTGTTGCAATTATTGGTTCTGATATTTTTATAACCCACTGGTTTACAAGCAATCTGTTAACTTGTATACGTATATTATTTACTTGTTGTATATATATATAAAAAAATATTATGAGTCGGTGAAAAAAAAAAATTTATAGTATACGAACAAGACAAAAGGGCAATCGGCTTTTTACGGCTACCGACGCCCATGAACATTCACATAATTACTATGGCGATGCGTTGCCCTCCTTTTCACCGCCGCCATACTAGGCCACCGGCTATTCACAAGCCGCAGGAAACGCGACACCGAGGATTCCACTTTACGCCGTTATTATGAGAGCCAGAGGTACCTCTCTTGTCGTGCCGTCCTAATTTCAATATAATGCAGAAACCTCTTATGTTATTACTCATATAAACTCAAAACTTTACAAGGCATTTTTTAATAATCGGCTTCAATTGTTTCGCACCTAATTCTACCGCAAATTTTATAATACTCGGACGAGCTCTACAACGAAACTGTACAGCGCACAGCCATGTCGCGTATACAAATAAGTGTTTTGTAATGTGGGAAGTAGTAAGTGTTGATACGATCCGGTCTGACTCGAGTGAAAAACTCGAGTCAGACCGGATCGTATCCTGGTTGTCCCGTGCCAGGAACAAGTAAGGCGAGTTGTCGAGTGCTCGGCGAATACCGAGTCGTTTATCAACCGCGCTCGGTCGAGCTAATTATATGTGGCACGAGAACAAAAAACAAACAAAAACGTTTTCGATTCAATAATCGAAGCGGTTTATATTAAATGACTCACGCTCGATTTTGAATGCTCAAATCGATTTTTCTGAAAAAAGCATGATATAGTCATAGGCAATGCGCCAATAACAGAAAATTAGTCCAAATTTGGCTAGTCATTAGACTCGTTGCTTATATATCGTCGCTTTACTGCACTTGTATTACCAACAGAAACAGTCATAAATCCGAGTTAACGATCCTGTGTATTCATGCCTTAATGGACTGTGCTAAATTTACATGACAACGCATTTACATATTTACATGACGCTACATTTACATGCCGCAGCGATCAATGCTTGTTAGTTTGCAATAGAGATGTGTCAGTTTGGTATGAAAATGTAACGTTCTAATGAATAAGCAAAGCGACGTAAATCCACAACTACGTCACGAGCACGGAAAATTAAATGTGCTAAATTAAGTGTGCTAAATTTCTTGTGCCGTGATATGCTGGACGTGACTTATGTGGATATCGTGTTTAAACTACGAAATATGGCACAAATATGACGGTTTTATACCAGCTTTTGCCTACGACTTCGCAACTAAAGAAAATTGAAATAGGTTCTAGGCGGAATGTTAAAATAATAATAATAATGGACGGATGGATGGATGGGTGCGAGAAGCAGGGGATCGGTTGTCCTGGCGTACATTGAGAGAGGCCTATGTCTAGCCGTTAACCGATAAGGGCTGATAATGATGGCCATGATGATATATAAATAAAGTATATTAAAATAATAAATTACTTGGTTAATAGTTAAACCTTGAAAAGAAATAGAAAGAAAATGTTTTTATTCGAAATAGAATTATAAATGTTAATTTTTGAACGTCAGCAAATAAATCTACCACAGGTTCAACATTAGGCGGTAAGATTTTTTTTCTTCCCACCATAAGTATGATATCTTTCACCTCTGTGATAAAATACAGTTCTATCTATTTCTATATACAGTTCTATGATATCTATTTCTATCTACGAAGAAGTTCACTATTCTTCTTGAAGAAGAACGCATCAGAATAACCGTGCGGATGTTAATGGGAGCCGGTGGTTAATGGGCGTCAAATCTGGAAGTCGGCTGCTGAGGTAAATACTCATTATTTCCACCAGGTGGGAAGACGATCTCCGTGTCCTGGATGAATGCTAGTAGCAGGAGATCGGTCGTCTTGGCGTTCACTAAAAGAGGCCTGTGTCCGGCAGTGGATCGATAAGGGCTGATAATAATGATGAGGATTATGAAATCTGACAGTCACCATTGATACCACTTTTAAGGTGGTGTAATGTGAGCGAGGGGTACCTCAAAGCGTGCACCGCGCATCGTCTGTAGCGCAGCTATGACACAACCTCTCACTAATAATAATAATAATAATGATGATGATGATGGCGTCCTAGCCCAATTTCGTCATCTGCGCGGGACGGGAGTTAGGGAGCCACCTGCGCGGGACTTGTTATAGTGCACAAATATTTGCCCAGTCACAAGTACACTCTCTATTTCTTCATTTCCCTGTTCCAATGAGACGGCAATCTGACATGACTGGAGAGAAATCAGGTACAGGACCGACGGCTTCACGTGCTCTCCGAGGCACGGGGGTGTAACACCGCCAACTTCCTAGCTCCGGACAGTTATTAGAATCTGAAAAATCCTAATAGCACTTTTTGTATGGTGCGCCACGGGATTCGAACCCGGGACTTCACGTGTGTGGCTGAGCATGCTTACCACTAGACCACGAGGCAGTTACTAATTAATAAAATAGTCGTGATTACTCCCAAGCAGCAACAGCTGCCGTCAGAACTATGTATTTTAATAAAATACACGAACAATGTACAATCCTAACATTTGTATGAAATACAAACTAATTTGAAATTCAATTCGGAGTTAATTATAGCGAGTTCAACGCACTGCGGTTATACTTTTATAATTATTATAATCTAAACTTTGCATAATATAACGCCATTTATACTTTAGTAATAAATGTCACCTTTTGCTCATTATATTACGGTTTATTTGATTTTTAAAGTTGCATTCCCACTCCACTTTTGCGCCGTAAAAACAGGACGCTATTACTAACACTCCACTGTCCACCTCTGCGTCCGTCTGTCAGGCTGTATCACAGAAACAGTTTTTTTAGTATAAGAGGGAACCACCCACAGACACCAGTTAATCCAGAGGTTTCGCAAATGCGTTTTCTTGAATATTCCTAAGTCGTATCGGTCCGGAAATACCGAATACCGCGATAGCTTTTTGTAAGAGGTAGTACTACGCATGGTGCATGACACCACATCCTCCGATGCTACGAAACTGTGCCGGCACGACCGGGAAGGTACCTCTCGCTCACTTGAAACCGACATAAAGCGACACCAGTCACGTTGACAGAAAAGCTAATTAGTTCAAATTTTCTCACATGGTGTATTTCTCTTGCCGCTATAACAACAACAAATAAAAATTTATGAATTATAATCACCTCACTGGAGATACCATTACAAACTTATATCGTTGGTCATTTCATAGAAAATGTAGGCAGGCGTCCGAAATTTAAGTAAGTCATGCTTATGTCTTAATGCTCGTACTTCCCATTAATACGGAACCCTCGATGTGCGAAGCTAACTCATACTTGGATGATTCTTTTTATATTTCCGACTTATATTAATGCCAAAACGATAGTTGCAATAATTCTAGTGTATATCTGAATGAAAAAAAACGAAAGATTATTTTATAATGACAGACAAACTAGCAGTTGGAACCACTTTATTACTGCAAGCGCTTATTAACATCTGCATATTTTTGTAAGCGAAAGTGCCATGCTGCATTCCTATACATGCATAGTGCATTGCACTACATGCAACAAAATTGGAGCGACACGACCGGGGATTTATCTCTCGCTCATAAAATACCGCTGTAAAGTGACATCTTCAGTTTCGCGTTTCGTGCGGTTTGTGAGTAGCCGGTGACCCATTGGGGGGGGGGAGAAGGAGGGTAACGCAGCGGCATAGTAATTATGTGAAAGTTCATGGGTGTCGGTAGTCGTAATCAGGCTCTGATTGCTCGTTTGCTCCCCTATTCTATAAAAAAATGGAGATCCCTTGCCCGTCTCTATAACTAGCAACATACAAACCCCATAAAACGAGACAGCGTACATGTCTTTTTACGGTTACAACACAGCATGGCACTACTTCGTACTTGATGATTTCACAATGTTAAAAGTTGTTTCAAGTAACCAAAGAATTATCACATTGCTTAGGAAGTCATTCCTAGGAACCTATTGCACAATTCTTGGTCCATTCATTCGTCATCTTCTTTCATTTCCTTGTCTACGATGAAACGATATATAATTAAATTTACTTATAGCATTTTTTTTTGTTACGTAGAAAGTGACTCTGAAAAGAGGTCATGATTCTTGTATGCATGAGAAGCATTTGATATGTAAGGCAAATATGAAAGTTTTATAATAATTATTTCCCAAATGGATAGTAGAAATATAAGTTAGTACTATTTCTTAGTTAGTTTAAAAGTGCATTTCCAACTAAATGTATGTTATTTAATTTAATAGAGACGAAAGAAAAATAATATCATTTTTTTTCAATGATAATGTGTCTTACATCCTTTCAACAAATTAATTATTTATTGCAATATTATTGAGATAGTTTGAAAGCAGAAATAACCTAACTACTAATAAATACTACTAACTACTAACTAACTAATAAATGTAATAGAGCTGAAAATATTTTTGTTTGTTTGTACGTATTAATCTATAGAAATAATAGTATGATTTGATTTTTTTGCATGATGGCTATATTTATTAGTAAGATTACCAGGATGTATATGAGATATGATAATTATACAAACTTCCAAAATATAGCTTGAATAATAAAAATGTGGGATCTAAATATAAAGTTGCGGATCATGATGAAACTGGAAAAGCCAGGAACGAGTCTGTGTTTCCGCCGCCTCACGCCTGACCTACTGCCGGACTGTTGACCCCCACCTTCACTTTGTCACATTTTCATATTTGTATAGAGCTGCTAGAACGTTCTGAAAACATTTAACTTTTTTATATTTGTTTAATCGATTATTCAGTCGATCCTAACTAAATAGTTGATACTGGGGAATTAGTATCCTTCGAACATTTCATTAAAATATCGAGCATTTTGTTAAAATGTTCTAGATTTATTTTAAACTATCAATTCAACCCGTATAAATCCAGTGTTGTTGGTCGTAGCATCATGGCATATATGACGCAACGACCAATGGGACATGGTTTTATGAGATAGGGGGTAAACGAGCAGGTAGGTAGTAACTACCGCCGCCCATAGACATCTGTAAGACTAGGCGACTTTTAAGGAATATGTATGCTCTTTTCTTGAAGACCTAAGTTTTATCGGATCGGAAATATTGAGTGAGACAGCTGGTTCCACAGTACAGTTGTGCGAGGTAAGAAGTGGTGTTTAAACCGCACTGTTATTATTTACGGACATTAAGGTGATGGGCGTGGACTTAGAGTTCTGCCGCAATGTCCGAAGATGGAATTCTGCTGCTGGTATTAAGCCGAACAATTCCTCGAAACATGTGTGTCTTTTATTTTTATGGGGAGCATAAAAAATACGATAAAAGACGCACAGCGAAAGCAAATCTCTTCGTAGGACCAAAGAGTCGAGCTGTCCGGAAATAACTTGGTCGTCAACGATTCGACTCGCTCTACGTTGTATGCGATGAAACGAGCTGATATTGCGTTTTAGAAGATCATCAGCTGAACGTCCACGGCGGAAACCGTACTGGCGGTCACTAATTATTTGATAATCTTCTCTAAATATTGCAAGACCTGGCAGTTTATAATAGATTCCATAATTTTGGAAAACAAAGGGGTTATCACAATTGGTCGGTAGTTAGGTGGGTCCGAGCGGTCACCTTTTTTAAATCTCCGGAGCACAATCGGAGTGATGCCATCGGGCCAATTCGACTTATGAATGTCTTTCACTAATTTTGCTTACGTGCTCTGACTTTGATTTGGCAATAATTTTTTTTGAAGGACCTCTAGGAATAATACTCCTTCTTTAGTACTCTGGTATTTGCGTCCTGTGAACTCGCCGTTGCAGCATACGCTTGGTAACACTCCAGTTTATGGCGAAGTGCCAACTTACAAGAGTGTCCAAATCAAAACGATATGAAAAGTTCCATTCCGTAAGTCACCACATCAGCGACGAAGCAAATCCACCACTATTGGTAGGATGCCAAGAATGACCGCATCCCCTCTCATTCTGCTGATCTGTAGCGCCAGATGTGACGACAGCCAACAAAATCTGGCCGTGGACTAAATCTAATGGGCACTGTACTCCGTATGTATCCGGCAGTGGCCCGACGAGCCCAATGGAGAATTGACGGAAACCAGGTAGCTTTCCGTATGGGAGGTCAATAGAAGGTCCAACAGGGAGGGAGTATGGTCTTCCAGGTCTGGGATTCGCGTGGGCGATGGGCGTGGCATATGTGTCAAATCATATTCCAAAGCAAAGCCATTAAAAGGTCTTCCCGCATGATCGGTAGTACGTGAAAAAAGCCAATTGGCGTGATGAGCATTAAAATCACCAAATATCACGATCTCTGCGGTAGGAGTCTGTTTTAGCACAGAATCTGTAGTTATTTCTATGTGCTCAAAGAGTCAGCCTAATTCGGTATTTCCTTTATGGGATCTGTATAGGCACGCACAGCCGCGGGGGTGGTCATCGTTATCTACACGCATTCAAATGATGGATAGATCCTTGTCTTCAAAGTTGAAGAGAACGATAGCAAACGCGTCCTCCGATGAAAACACACACTCCCGCCCGTGGTATAAATAATTGTTCTCATTTATACCCTGGGTAGGTAAGGTAAGATGAATCAACCGGAGAAGATATCTGCGCTTCCGTCAGAAAGAGTAAAGCCGGCTTTGCTATCTCAGTCAGTTCAGGTGGTGGTGAACAGAGGGAGCCTTCTTTTTCTTTCGTTTGCCCCCAGAAACATTGTCACAGAGCACAGATCTCCCCCTCCACCAGAATACGTGGGGCAGCCTAGGCATTCAGGCTCAGGTTCCAGCTTATAGGTTGCTGGTACCCTCCAACGTACAAGCTGGTATGATGAAAGAGCGTAAAAACGGCTGCTTACATGGTGTAGACAGTGGTTAGAAGTTTTATGTTATGTAGCAAGAAGAAGTGATGTTTTGGCACTTCATGATATCAAATCTTATTTACTCTCATTTTTGGAACTTTTGCAGTCTTCCGGCAACTACAGAGTACAGCCTAATAGGCATCCACATAATTGCAATGCAGATGTGTTGCCCGTCTTACCCCTTCCTCCTCCAATGGAGCACTGGAAATCCAAAAACGCATTAAACGCGACTGTATAGCTATCACTTTATGGCGGTATCTGTGAGCGAGAAGTAATCTGGCCTTGCCAGCATAGTTAGCATTTCTAGGAACTTAGTCTTACCAGCATGGACACCATTACAAGCAACCTGGTCTTGCCAGCTTAGTCAGGATGAGAATTAAACTGTTCTTATAGCATAATCAACATGAGAATTAAACTGCACGTTCCAGCATAGTCAACATGAAAAGCAGCCTGCTCTTTCCAGCATATTCAGATTAAAAATAACCTAGCCTTGTCAGTATAGTCAGAATTGTAGCTACATGGCACAAGTGCTATTACTATAGAAGAAATAAATCAGACTGAAACGATTGAGATACCGCTGGCTTTGAGGTTATACCATTTTATGAGGAGTCCAGGTTACTTAAAAATTAGGATTGCAATCCTAAGTCTTGGGGTTCTCCTTCAGGAAGGCAATGTATATCCATTCAGGTGAATAAATTACTCTTGTATATGTATCATCTCTGTACAAATTCAAATACGGTGGCAGTCTTTAAAGAAACTGACGACTACAAAAACTGACTATAGAAGCTAACTGAGCAGTATATTAATTTAGTGCAAGAGGGTGTGCGCAGACACAAGTGAACTCTCCTTTCTTCTATTTAAATGAGACGCCAGAGAAATTAGGTGCAAGACTCACAGCTTAATGTGTTCTCCGTGGCATCGTGACCCACAAACTTCGGACTGTCAAGAAATTATAAGTAAAAATCCCTGTAAAAATTTTTGTCCGACCCGGGCCCTTACGTTAACGGTTGAACACATTTATTTAAATAAATAGGATGGGATCAGGATCCTTTGGTGAATCGAGACACCTCGGGCAAAGCCAAATGAACCGAGCAGGGGGCTGTCTTTGTACCCCTTGCATAAGAAGAGGGGCTAAAAAGCTGGAGGATGAGCCGCTCTTTGTATAAGAAGAGGGTACAAGGGAATAAGAGGAGGCGGCGGATTTGCGCTAGGGGCAAGGGAGAGGATGGGAAACTTACCCTATAGCACTATCCCAAAGTTGGTGGGGTTTTTCTGTAGTGCGGGACAACCACATCTGTGGAGGTGGCGTCAGTCGCTTTGGGGGCTGGCTAGCCGTCGAGGTGCCCTGATGATTTGTTGTTCCGGAGCACATCACCAGAGGCGGCACTGATGGGCACTAGCGGTGGTTTTTGTGGGTATTCGCCACTATAATGTGTCGCGAGCCCACACACCACTGGACCCTATCCAGGACAAGTGAAGGCGCGTAAATGCGTTTCCCCGCGTTAAAAAAGTCGCACCTACATGCATAAGTTTGTACTATGTATACGTATACATAATTCCATATACCAGTTCATAAACTCTTTTTGTTTGTATTGCGCGTGACTCTGAGAATTATGCCATTGACGCGAGCTGTCGTCGGCAGAACGTGTTCCCGCAGTTAGTTTGTTCGCTATAATTAGCTCCAGCGGCTTATGTTCCAGGGACAGTCAAGGTGCAAACTCTCAGGTGAACATCGTCTTATAATCGTTTTCGACATAATGTCAGTGACACTGCCTCTCTAGAAACATGTTTTGTGGTCTAAATAATAATAATATCTGTAGACTTATCACACCACGTTAACCTAGCCCCTTGCTAAGTACCGTAAGGACTTGTGTTACAGGTACTAGACAAAGGAAATAGATTTAGTACTTTTTACTAATTTACGGAATAGTATGTATTTAAGATTTTTATTATAGAAATAAATAGAATATATACATCCATTACCGTGACGTGATTCGAACCCAAAACCTGTGGCGAAACCTGCACGATTTATCCATATCACCGTTGCGCTATCATGATTACCCATAGAGATCCGCATCAAATAAAATTTATTTTATAAAAAATAACTAATCGAGAATAGACTATAGGGATACTTTTTCCGTTTGATCATCTGGGAACGCAACGATATACGATAACGACTTAATCTGACTAACTGATTGACTGGACTGTCATCGCAGGGTCGAAGCCTCGGCGGCTTCGCTACCCAGGGCGAAAAGGGAAGGCGCGTAAATGCGTTTCTCCCGTCAACAAAAAAAAGGTATCCACATAAGGGAGTGAAATGTGATTCAAACAATGTGACTGAAATTTGGATGAAGTAAGCTATTGCTTACTAGCGTGGGTGTATCCTCTGGGCTCAGTTATCCGTATTATAGTTTAGGTTCGCTATTATTTAACCCCTGGTTCGATGAGTACATATCACGTGTCTAAGAGCAAGTGTATTCCATATACCGGGGGGTTTGTAAGATACTATACAAAATCGCAGATTGTATTCAGTACCCGAATCTGATTCCGAATTTATTGCAAATATTATACCTAAAATTGGACCAAAATTTACTTTGAAATTGTTACAATGCGGTAGGTACGTAGACCGTGCTGCAGCATACTCAACCGCACAGCGGGTTCTTTCTTTTTTTTTTCGGAGGGACCTACTACTGGTTGGCGGCGCTTTTCTCCCGCCTAAACAGTTCATCGGATTGGCGAAGACTTTTGTGTCTTCTGGTTTAGGGACCGCACAGCGGACCGGCCGGGGTTCAGTTCGTGTCGGTTTCATGTGGTGAACAGTGTACTTATGCCATATTCATATTTTATTGTAGATTAATTACATAGGATCTACTGAGTGTTAAAAGTATACAATATCTTACAGTTCACGTCGTACAATAAATACTTTCAATGATTAATTTGTTTTAATTCCCCTATTACGTAGATATAAGTTGCACTATGATCATACTAATTTAGCTGACGGTTAATACCAACACATAATACCTCGCCTTTTCTCAGAGATCGTTGAACAGGTACAGAGATAATTATAAATAATAGGAAGATATGTTCATGTTAGTCATTAGATTTCATTTTCCTTTTTATTATACAACATTGTTACATTACATACAAATTTAAAACAAATGTTGTAATAGATAATGATATACTGCTTCGTATCCGATTTGTGCATCCTAGTCTGAGGAGGGGAGGAGAAAAGAGTGATCTTTTTTGTACCTAATCTTGCCATAAATACTGTAACGCGAAAAAAGATTTTTTTAATTGTAAATAACTATAAACTTTTACAGTATGTTAGTTTAATACATCAAATGTACTATTTTTTATTGTAACAGTATTTTTCGCCAGAATAAATATAGATTGAATGAAAACACAAAAGCAAAACTTGTGCTGGTAGTCCTTTAGTTATGTTATCTATGCAATATATATATATAACGAAATATTTGCATAATTACTTAACGAACTAACAGTATACAATATTCATTGTAGCATAAAGTAAACATGTCTCCGCGACCTTGATTCACTCGTTAGCCAAAATGAAATGACAAAAAATATTCAAACAACTGTGAGAATATCCTCTTTAAAATATTAATGAGAGCTGCTACCACGGTAGAGGACGGAGGAGGGCGTTCACTTTAGTTAACATTAGCATTTTTGAATTAATTTAATGCACCTACGGATAACGTAGATTCATATTATATCAATTAGGAAGAGGTAGTGCCATGCTGCACAGGAGAATGTAGTGCCTCATGGTACATAGTAGTACGTCCCATGAGGACGGACAGATTTTTATGCGGTTGTCATTCATGAATAGAAGGATCCTCAATGGCACTACCCTTATTATTATATAATTAGTGTATAATTTATTCACAAGTGATACCGGGGCGACTCGCTAGTTTTCTTATATATAAAACAAAGCCCTCGAAGTTGGTGTGTGTACGTGATCTATTTTCTGATAATCCATTTAACGTATTTTCAATTTTTCAAGCGACTTTCACTCGTAGATAGAGGGAGAAAGGTTTTATAGTTAATTTGGCCCTTGTTATTTAAGGACGAAACTGGAGCAGTTCGTTAGTATTGTATAAAAGTCATATCTGACTGATTTATATATTAACGCAGATCCGAAACTACACTACCAAGGCACAAAAAATTTGTACAGAGTTTCCTTAAGTAAGAGACAGTGCTATTTTGCATAGCAGCAGAATTAGGCTGGCACTACCTCTTGCTCACATGATACCGGTGTAAAGGGACGAGTTTCGTGCGATTTGTGAGTTCATGGTTTGCGGTTGTTCATGGGCGTCGGTAGTCCTTAAATGCTCCGATTGCTCGTTTGCCTCCCTATACTATAAAAAATCATGTAAGTGAGCACTAGGAAGTATTTTTATGAAGATCAATCCGCAGGGCGCTGCTTGTGTTATAATTCTGTGTATTCAGTTATATGAGACTTGGCTTAACAATAACTTTATTTGAGTTCCTGTGACATTAGTTAAGTATTACACATAGGTAAATATTTTATTTGGCGTGAATATTGAATAACCTATCACGCAAGGTATTCAATATTCTCATGACTAGAATATTACACTATTTTTGTAAATAAAACGATGAAAAAATAAATTGTATACAACTTATTTACTTGTCATAACATTAGTTCAGTGTGCATGAAATTAAGAGAACTTAAATAAAAAAGAAATACTCGTAGAATCATGGCCAAGTTTAAAATTGCACTGTTCATGGCATAAAGACTATTTCTAAACCGAGATCCATTTTATGTAGAGTCTAAAATAAAGCATGTACTTTTTTAGTTTAATATTAGCCTTATTATTATGACCTATTGTATATCCATAAAATAATAAGATAGATAAAATTGTACAAAGAAACACACATCTATTCCATGATATTTTGTCCATGTTTACAGTGCCACATGCATGTCAAATATGGATTTATATTTAACCAATATTTATTAGCTACTAGACAATATAAACTGAATACAGTCGAGTGTTTGCGCTCCACACTGAGTGTGACAGCCGGACGTAGGACAAATATTTCGCAACACGATCCGTCCAACAGCGAGTGTTTGCCCAATAATTAAGGCTAACCAAATATTCCATCGGTCTTTCAACTTCGCATAAGTGACGAGTTGTTGGGTTGTGAATCGCTTGAATTGCTCATAATCACACGTCTAAAACAGTTTGGGTAGTGATGATATTACTTAAATGAAGCTACTCATTTATAGCATAAGGGGGCAAACGAGTAGTCGGAGCCTTTGATGACTGCCGACACCCATGGACATTCTCACATTATTCCCCCAATGGGTCACCGGCTACTCACAAACCACACGAAAACCAAGCGACAGCGTCGCTGTCAATTTTATTATTATTATATATATTCATTTTATATATTCCGTTGTATGGGATGATGTAGTGTCATGCACCGTGCATGATACTACCACCTCGCATGCAGCATGGTATCACCTCTTCCTAAAATACATAATTATTTATGTAGCTTCGTCATAGTAGATTGGGCTGTAGTCCAAAATTTGTACTGATTCTTCAGCTACAGTGTACAGTAAGCACTAATACTTGCGCTACAGTACAAAATTAGTACTAATTAGTAGGGTCCGCACAAGTAAGTGAAGCTTACTGCGCTTACGGACAGGTGAGGAGAAAAAAATAAAAACTTCCGTTTTTTTTTTAATTTTTAGAACTCTAATGATGTTTTAAGTTAATTAAAGTTGCTATTGGGGCGCTACGTTGTAGAGCAAATAACTTGAACTATTCAAAACAAATTTGGACCGTTCACGCTGATCGGAGTGTGATTAGTGTTCTATAACTATAAAAACAATATTATATCTTACTATTTAAGAGAATTTATTTCTTATATAATAAATTTATTTCCTAAATTTATTTTTCAATCTTCGCATTTTTTTATAACATAAGGGGGCAGACGAGTAATCGAAGCCTTTTGATGACTACCGACGCCCATGGACATTCGTCGTCGGTAGGCCATCGTTGATACGCATATGCCTTGCCAAATGGGCCATCGGCTACTCACAAACCGCACGAAGCGCGACAGCGACGCTGTCACTTCATGCCGGCATCTAGTGGGCGAGAGGCACCTACCCGGTCGTGCCGGCCCAATTCCGATGCATAGATTGATGTAGTGTCATGGACTATGCATGGCACTACCCCCTCCTATGCAGCATGGCACTACCTCTTCCAAAAACTTGCATGAGCGTCGATGGCTGGTCACCGGGTGCCCGTACATTAAGTTAGTCTCTTGGGTTCCAGTCAATAAATTAACCACTTTTCTCATAAACACATTATTTTCCAATTAGTTAATACAAAAAGGAACATAAATGAGCACAATAGATAAGGGTGGACATAGTTACGAGCAACTAGGCGAGAAGAAATAATTGATCGTGCGCAACGTAATATTTAAAAAAAACTAAAAATTAAATAAAGAGGCATCTGTTCTGTAGATGTATAAATGTATTAATAAAAGAAAAAGCCATCCCTAACGTTCTATAACTTGCTTGCAACGGCAATACTTTCATTACGCTTGTGTGTTCACTTCGCTGATTAATTAATTGACAAGTAAACAGTTTTGTGTACTGTGTAAAAACATTTTTCACCAAACATTCTGAGAATAAAACCCACCGCCATGTATGGCGGAATTACGTATAAATGGCATAAATACGTATATTTCTGAGGTTTATACGGCTCAATCTGTACCATAGACCGTGGCAATTGGGTAGAAATAACAACTAAACCCCTACCGGAGCCTTCAGCCGGTATTAATGAAGGGTCCCGGATCTGCAGGCAAGAAGATCCCTCCAGCGACAGGCTGGCCTCGGCGGAAAGGCCAGACTTCACCTCCTCGGTGACTGACCGGCCACGCTTTGATCAGTCCCCACGACGCTGTGTCTTGACGTTATGGACGAAACACAGGAGGAAGCCATCGCCTGGTAGGAGTCGGCGCTGCAGAGCGTCGGTACGATGATTCTCGACTTTGACAAGCCCCTTCCAACAACTAGTGTCAGATCGTGACGCAGCACCGCCCTTCTCGAGCACACATCGAGGGTGTGCTGCGCCGAGCCCACCACTGCGTCACAATCGTGTCAGCGAGTCGTCGGCTCCCTGTAGGCCGTCCGACACAGATACTCACCAAAACAACCGGTCCGGTGAACATCGGCGTCAGACGGAAGGTGAGGGGTTTGGGCCTACGGCACATCTACCGCTCGTGAACCGGACGTAAGACAGCCGTCACATAGCTGTGCCCTACGGCTGCCGCACCAGGTTCTCCCCGCAACTCTGCATAATCGCCACACGCCCTAACCGGCGGACACGCAGAATCCCGTCACGCGTGGGGTTATCCCAGACAAAGGAGTGGCTCTCGGCAAGAAACACCGCCTCGAGGTTCCACGGGGGGTCGCCGGTCAGAGCCATAGCTGCAGCCCGCGATACCGTACGGTACCCCCGAATCGACCTCACTGCGATTCTTTCCCGCAGTGAGACGATCGGCCTGAACCGGAGTACCGTACGTTGCCACACTACGGCAGGCACCGGAGTACAGCTGCCTACAGGGGCGCTGGGTCCTCCGAGGTGCGGGAGGAGTATGTCACAGCCTTCGGTCTAACATACCATAGGGTTTTCCATTAGTAAACCCCAGATTTTAAGAAAAATGACCTGTGTGTAAACTTTATGAAGGAAAATAAATAAATATTAACATTAAATATTGTTATTATTTTTATACGTGAACCCTCTCCTCTCCGATCTGCAGAGCAGCCCCGGTGGGAGCCCCTTGCGGCCGGTCCAGCGGAAGAGGAGTGCTTCGGTCTCGTCTAATCTGACCTGAAGCCCAAATCTCTCTATGCGGCTGATCGCGAGGTCAACATCGAACTCGGCCAGCCGAGCTCCCACCCGATATTAACAATGCCTAACTATTTTAGTAAAAGATAGCCCATGATGTGTTGCAGCCATAATGGACCGGGGCGGTACATCTGATTTACATATTACCGCCATAAACTTAAAACTGTAAAAGATTATATAACAATATTATGCAACAACACGCATAACAATAAAACAAAAAGCTATGCCTTCGAGTTCGTGGTTTTTGTTAGTTTCCAGTAACGGAAAAGACGATAACACTGAGTCACATCTGCATAAACTTATGCGGATGTGTACAGGCGCCTTCCAATGCTCGTTTTCCCTTTAATACTATAGAAAAGTAAGACTCACCCAAGACATACAATGAGCTGAATGATGAATATGTTCTGGTAAACACATGGCTCCACGATGGATCATTTTGATCCTATTGAATATAGCACACACCTTGTATCGCAACTTGCACGCAATGCAACTGCATGCAAAGTTGCGACGCAATGTGTTTTCATCGATTGCGGAATCTGCCCTTTCATAAATGGACACGATTCATCTGCAAATGCGCATCTGTTCTTTGAACTTTCTATTTAATAGCCATTTGTTACGTGACACATGTTTGAAGGACCTTATTAATTCAATACTAGCTGTCCCGATAGGCGTTATCCTGTCGTAATTGTAGTATTTTTGTAATGGTAACGTGTAACGTTACGCGTCATTAATTTTCATACTATCGGAAAAAAATAATATCTATATGATTATTTCAACGAAAACATAACATAAATCAAGACTTTTCAACTCTATTTAAATGATTTTCTGTTCTGATTTTCATACATTCGTATAAACAAACTTTGACCCTACCTAAAACGAACGCAAAAATAATATCTAAAGTTAAAATAAAGATTAAATTTTTTTTTTCATTGTGAACAATTTTCTGCATTAAGTTTTTTTTTCTTTAACTATAAGCTTCAGGTAAGAAGAGTAATGTTAAGAAATCAAAGACACGTTTCAGTTTCTGCTCCAGAAAATTCCAAAAAGCACTAGATTTTATAACAATACAACTAAATTACATCTTAAATTTATAAGAAAACATACGTCCATTCACACGTAAACAAAACAAAAACAAAAATTTCTAAATTGTGAATACGTGTAATTTCAAACAAACGGCGCAACAATGCACGAAGAGATAATTCGGGCCTGCGCAATCATGCGGTCGGAGAAAATGCAGGACCTGCAAGTCATCTGGCCTTTGTACAACGTCGGTAAGGAACACATGTCATAACCAATAACGCGTCGGGTGTGAACTTGGACATGTGTTACTCGGTGAAAGGATTAAGCACTTTGAGGGATTCGTTTACAAATGCGTTGGATTCGTCTCGTGTAAACGGCCCAATATCTTATGCCGAACAACTGCTGTTAGCGTTTGCTACATTTCTTTGCAAATCTATTCTTTTATATATGTGCCTACTGAGTCAATAATATATTTAGAACAATTATATTATTAATGCCAGCAGCGGAATTCCACTCTCGGACATTACGACGGAAATCTACGTTCCACCGTCACCACCTTGATGTACGAAAGTCTACAACTGTGCGGTTCAAGCGCAATCTCCTACCGCGCACAACTTCGATGTGGAACCAGCTGCCACCGTCGGTATTTCCGAACCGATTTGATATGGGCTTCTTTAAGAAAAGCGCTCACTCTCATCTTAAAGGACTTGCGGATGTCTATGTGCGGCGGTAGTTACCTACCACCTGCTCGTTTGCCCTTTATCCTATAAAAAAAACAATATTTCATAAATTATCACATCGAGCAGAACAGGTTTTTTGCGACAGGTTTTTTTTAATTATTCTTTGTAAGATGCGAGCTAAGGAAGTAAAAGAAATGATTCCTTGTATAGTATAGGGGGACAACCGAGAATCAGAGCCTTAAAAGTACTACCGACGCCGTGGACATCAGCACAATTACCACCATGGTGCGTCGTCCGTAGTTTCGCCTCAGCAAGTGGACCACTACTCACGAAACGGTAACGGTGTCACTTTACGGCTGTGTCATGCGAGCGAGAGGTACCTCCCCGATTGTGCCGGGCCAATTCCGTTGCAATACAGCATGCCACTACCTCTAACTATATAAATATTATTTATGAGCAACTTGATCTTTACATATTGTTGCTTATTCATAAGGATGTAAATTGCATGTATTTATGGAATATGTGTTTACTTCTTTAGAATATAAATGTATTATTAATAATATTCATATACGTTTAGTAAGAGGTAGCGCTATTTAGGGTATAGGAGGCAGGTTGTATTGCAGCCAAATTGGGCCGGCGCGAGGTACCTGACGCTCACATGATACCATCGTAGTGAAAGCTTAGTTGTCGCGTTCTGTGCGTATTTTGAGTAGCCAGTGGCCCATTGGATGGGAGAGGGAAAGGAGAACAACGCATGGCTATAACTATTACATGGACGTTTATGGATGTCCTCGTAAGTTATCAAAAGGTTCTGATTACTCGTTTGTCCCGTTATAATAATAGAAAAGAATCTAATGGAAAAAATCAAAGGATATTTCGTCGCTTGAAAGTTAAAAACAGGAGCGACCCCCGTTGAAGTCTTTATATGAGGTACCTTTCAAGCTTTTTAATCTTCCCAATTTACTTCAAGTGAATTAGTTTTATCACTAATATCACAGCCTGCAGCTGACTCGGACGTGGCTTGCGATGGATCCACTTCCACAATAGCCTTCAACTCTTCATTATCAACTTGGGTCTCAGGCCATCCATGGGGCCTCTTGTTCTGCAGGACGAAATTTCCAGAACAAAAACGTTGGAAACAAAAAACAACTGTGTTTACTTTTGCAAACACGAACTCGTACTCGTAAATAATGCGATATTTTAAGTTTTCCATTTTGTAAAATGGTTGACGAAAACAGAAAAAACAGAAGTAAAAAAGCGAATGCAATAATGAGTAAATTACTCATGTATTTGTGTTTCGATGCCCGATGTAGCTACACAATAATGTACAAATTTGAAATCGGAATTCCTTACCAAAGTGGCCAGTACGAAAAACCCCAGTTTCATACGTAAGGACCTAATGTTATGATGCTACGATCGATAGACAAAGGTGTGCTGGTGTAAATAGTCTCTGCTACCTAACTATATGAGAAGAAAAAACAGTCTTTTTAGTTTTTTAAATTCTTATTGCTTGTTATAAAAGCATTCGAATGAAAGCAGGAAAAGCGACAGCATAACTGACACATTCCGGGCGTATGTTTTTCTATAATATAGGGGACAAAAGAATAATTGGAGCCTTTTGACGACTACTCACGCAATGTCATGCCCCTTCCTTCGTCCTCCCCTCCAATACGCCACTGGCTACTCACGAACCGCAGGAAACGCGATTGCTTAGTTGTTACTTTACGGCGGTGTCACGTGAGTGAGAGATACCTTCCCTATCGTGTCTGCCGAATTCATCTGCAATGTGACATGGCACTACTTTACTAAATGTGAGCTATGTTATCCTCGCAGCTCGACCTCCCCAGTCGAGCCCACTTCGGTTTCAATACAGACAGTCACCTGTTACTAAAATCGGGCATATTACAGTGACCCTAGCGGGCATGCAAAAGTTAAAAAGTAGTAAATTCCTCGTGTGGACTCATTAATTTAGCATCTGTCCATCTTGAAAGTTTTTGTCCCCGGACTGGACCGACCGGACGGACGGACCGGTACAAAACCGGGGAAGTTTTAAATATTTCACGCAATTTTTTTTTTGCAAAATGAAATTTATGTTTATATCGATAAATAAAGATACTTAATTAGTTGTAGCATAGGATGATATTGACAATTACAAAAGATCTTTTAGAAAAAAGGCAATCATAATGCAACCTGCGTTGCAATCCTTTTCTGTTCGTGGGAACTACGGCAGATGTGTCTCTAGCAGAGATGCCTTTTTTCTAATGCCTCCAATAGTGTGACCACGTACCTGTAGAAACGAAGACTAATTACACAATCTCATATAACATATAACACTATAATTTTACCCAAAACGAATGTAAAGATTTTTTTTTTCATATCGCAAATTAAACGCTGAGCGTTTAATTTATACCAATCTAACATATTATTAGACAATGGCTGAACCAAATGATCATTGCATTTTTTTAATGGCCTATGGGGGCAAACCAGCCATCGGAGCCTTTTGATGACTACCGACGCTCATGTAGATGCCCATGATTTTTACGCAGATGCGTCGCCCTCCTATCATAAGGGCTGCTCACAGATCGCACGAAACGCGCCCGGGCGTGCCCGCCCGATTCCGTTAGATAGGAGAATTATTTAATTATAACAGGGATTCATTGAATCAATTCACACAACTTCAAATGCTATGTTGTAAAGTGAAATGAAATTCCTGAAATGCATGGAGATTATTAGGAAATACGTTAAAATTGTAAATATATTGTAATAAAAATAAGTTAAATGTTATGTATGAAAAAATAATGCAGAAATACTATTATACAAGCTTAGTAGGGACTACCTACTTAGTATTTTATAATTTTATTTTTGAGATACCCAATTCAAATTTTTTTATAGATGAGAACTATTGGCATCCATTACGATTATCTCGGATTTATACACCACTTTTACAATGAGCTCAACGGTTCGTGATGAAACTATTGTAAAGTAACGGAAATATCGTATTGTAAAATATTTATATGTACCTCGACATAATATAAGGACAGGATATATATTTGTGAACTAATCACACCACGCCAGTTCAGCCCCATACTACAACGGAAATCAATTTAATATATTTTTTTTATAAATTCATGCTCATGTTCAGATGCCCTCATATGAAACCCGCAACTGTTGCCAACTGAACCAATCGGTTATATTATATGTACATGCAGTTTTAATATAAGTAACTTGTAAAATAAAAATCGACTTCTTTATCAATAGAATGGTTACTCTACTCGTATCGATCCTCGCCGGAAACTTGTATCATTGATTGTTTGCTATAGGTTCAATAAAGTTAAAAAAATGCTGTAAGCACTTACGGAAGCACAACCGGTAAAACGATATACGTGCGATTTTATTATGGGAAATTATCTCAAATTAATACAATTTTCAAATTTGATGTAAAAAGTATATAGTGGGAATGTATTTTTTTACTTTTTTTTTTCACGGGGCTGATGTCAATCACACGTTAGGACTAATAATTTAATATATAAAATAATGAATCTCATGATATATATATATATATATATATATATATATATCATGAGATTCATTATTTGTACAAAAAAGTCATTTGTATATTATTCAATATTATAATCGTATCAAATTTCGTTCAAAATCTTTCAGTAGGTTTGTGTAAAACTTTCACAAACTTTTATACAAACTTTTGTATTCGTAACATCAAGATGATGTGAATTGTACAATATATTATCCATGCGGTTCGATAATTTACCAGTTCAGCATCATGTGATCATTCACAAGATGGAGCGGAAGTCTAAAGTAAATAAAACTTCTAATAAATCGCTGTAAGGGACAATCTCGTAAAATTAGGGAATTGATGGCGTCGGGCGATGCGACTGTACACACAGCCACTTGAGAAAAGTACTTGCATATTGTTATTTTTGAATATATAAGAAGTTTTAATTTGAACTGCATTAGAACTGGGCCTGCACGGCCGGGGAGGTGCTCTCGTATTACTAACATGCGGTTGTTGAGGTTTTATGACAATTGGTTCTAAAACCGATAAAATTGTTCCCCCAAATCCCCACTTTACATATTTCTTTTAGTTAAATAACATTTGTCGTATTATTAACCATTCCTCTTATAACCCATTATATATCAACGTGAACAGATCAACCGTTCATCAGTTATATAATATTTACATAAAATTGGAACGGTTTCTGTATTTATTATTATGTAAAACAGTACAGGAAATAATGTGAATGTCATAGAATGTATTATTTTCCTTTTCTCGAATAGTTAGTACCAGTATGAAATGTAAATAAAAACCGCCTTTACTCTATATTCCATACACGAAAGTTCTACAATATTTTCGACAATACACCATAAAACCCGTAAAGATTTGTCCGGACTAAAGTTGAAAGGAAGTGTCGGTAGAAAGTTTGACGCAATGTTATGTTAATAATCATTACGAGACATAATGTTTGGAACAAAACAACTACCCGTCATAAAACTATTCCTTCTATTATCTTGAAATGAATAGAAATACGCCAATGAAAAATGGGCCGACACTTAAAGACTAGATAAAAAAAAACTGGATAAAAAACTGGGTAAAAAAACTGGATAAAAAACTGTTGTTTTCTTTTAAAGGACAAAGCACAAAGTTTGGGCGCCTACTTTATTAGTGTAATGTTTATTTCACTTTTGAATTGAAGAAATATTGTAATATTTATACCTATAGTAAAAATGGGATGGATGCGAGTACCAGGAGATCCGTCGTCTTGGCGTTCATTGTGAGAGGCCCACGTCCAGCAGGGGACAGATAAGGGCTGATAATGATGATGATGATGATAGTAAAACTGTAACTAACTAGTCTATGACTATTTATAGTTTTAGGCTGTATGAGCATTATAAGTATGTGCGAGGATTCGGATCGTTTTATAGTGACTATCGATGGTTATAAATAGCTGCACAATTGTTTGGCAGACGTGTGGCTTTCCTTCCCTCCTGTACTTTGCTATGCATTTCCAATTTATTTTAAACAAAATTAAGATATCTCAACGTGATATTAACATAGAAAATTTTTTGTCTGTCTGTCGGCTGCATTTGTAATTGCAAAAATATTTCACACACATCTTATACACACATCTTCACGTTAGTTCCCTAATGGTGTTGGCAGAGAGGACGGATGCCACACATCGCAATCCTTACATACCGTTTCACCTTATCCATATTTATTGCTCTCTTCATACAAACACGCCGGTTGCTAAGACTCTTGACACCACCTTAGGATAGCTACCGAGGATGGATATATTTGCAATGGCTGACGTTATCTGCCATCGCGAGGACCGAACTCCCCGACTGGTCGAAATGGCGGCTGAGCGTCAACACCGCCAAGTCACAGGCGGTGATCTATCCCCGCTGCCGGAGTCTCCCACAACCTTTGGCGCTCAGCGGTGAGCCCATCCCCTGAGCCTACCAAGCCAGATACCTGCGCGTTTGCTTGGACGCCGTCCTAAACATGGGTCCACATGCCTGCGTCTCTGCGGCACAGACCTCCACAGCGCATCGACAGCTGCGACCAGCTGTCGAGGTTCCTTCCGCTTCCGAAACTAATGATATACAAGCTTTACATCCGTTCCCGCCTGACGTATGCGGCTTCAGCGTGGTACCACCGTCTGGCGCCCTACCACAAGCGTGAACTGGGCGCAGTCCAATCCAGGGCCCTGCGCCGCATAGTCGAACGAGTCAGGAACTCCACCATTTCCCGGGACCTTGAGTTGGAGGACCTCGACAGGCATATAGCCGACCTGGCCTCCCGCCTGTTCGCCAAAGCGGACGCCTCCGCTCAGCCCACGCTCCGCCATCTGGCCCCCTTTCACAGGCGACCACCCGACCGCAAAGCGTATCCGCGCGACTCCGCGCAGCCCCCTGATGCACTGGACGCTGGTCCGTCGCGGGCGCCCACAGGAGCAAGGACGCCTGTGGTCAGCACACCACTCTAACATTTCTTCCGCCCCGCCATTAGGCCTTACAGTTTTCTATCTACCACTCAGCTTTTCTCATGCTTTTACGCCTAAATTCACAAATCACTGCTCCCCTATCTCAGAACTCATTCATCATGCTTCATCATGCTTCCTTGCTCACACGCTTACTAACGCCTCGTGCTTTCACCATTCATGCATTCACTCATCTAATCTAATCATGTCTTCGTCATTCACGCCTCTACTGCTACGCATCCTATTTCCCTTACTGAGTTCTATACCTTCTTGCTCCTTCGTATCCAAGTCCCCATAGCGGGGTTCCTACCGCGTAGATACGGTACGGGAATAGCTTCCTTCCCGCCTCTTTTCCTTCTTCTTAGCAAGCCGCGGGGCTCACTCGCCCGCCTGATCAGCGGGTAACAACCGTCCTTGATCGCTGGCTGCCACTCGCTGAGCCTTCGCCGGGATTACCGGCGATCTCATCCGGTGGGGGCAGACCGCCCAGGACAACCCCTCTGTGAGGACGGGCGTCCGGGCCCCACCGGTAACCGCCCACTAATGTGATATGTAAAGATCGCCCTAACGACAGCTCTATAGTAATGGAGTGAGATCCCGCTGCCGCCGGAAGAGAACCAAAGTCCTGACACGGCTCCCTCTGCCCCATTGCGGGGGTATGAGATGACCCAGTCGTTCTGCCTTCGCCAAATCATAATTAAATAGTATTTTTTTCCTCTTTCGCCGGGTACCTATATATTCGTGATATAAAGTATATCAAATATGTAACGATGCACGAAATAATTTATATAAAAGGAGCTCAACTTCTTTTCTTTTTCTTCTCTTTTTGTCCTTTTTGTTTATTAAATGGAGATTTAATATAAAGAGCTAATGGCACTATATTCTTAAAGTAGTGAATATAAGGAATTAAGGACAATCCATGACAATTTGTGGTTAATGAACAATAATTATATACATATAAAGGACCATCCAAGTTGCAGCCGGGAGTCTCGGACAACTGCCAAACAAGACTTCATACCCTCACTTTTACTAACCAATATCAAGAACTGTATTAATCCCATTGTTGTTCTAGTACTATTTTAAGTCTGTCCTGGATCGTGAATCTGGAAAGAGACCTATTAAATGAATGCATCTAAAAGTCTAACAATAACTCTTATAGTCTCTTCATCGCCACTGTGACCTCTTGTTTATATATTTAAGATTGTCACTGTATAAGAGGGAAATGAGCAGTTGGGCCACGTGATGGTATGTGATCTCCAAAGCACATTACATCCGTAACGCTAGAGTTTAAATAGATCCACTGCCGTCGGTAGTGGACTTCGGCATATAGAAGATCTATTATTGCAATTAAATTGTACTTCCTTCGTACACTAATATCTATCCCTTAAATCTGAACATTTTTATGGTGCGGCCAATCTTCGATTCACAAAGTAGACGCGTATAACATTTTAAGGAAAATTCCACGTGTAATATGCACATACATAAGCGTTTACGTAAGAACTATCGTTGCGTAACCTCACAGCATTTCAAAATGTCTATATACAAAACTACTTGCACCTGCATCCATTCATGTTAATATTCCTCCATATATTTCGTCGTTTTTTACTCTTGATTTGAATCTTAACACACTCGCACACATTTTCGTTGTAGTCGGCAAAGGGCACATATTTTTTGGAACCACCTCATTTTAACCGCGATTATTCTAATTTCATACAATTTCTGGCACACCCAACTCTCACTTCTACACAATAACGCTAAGATTAGCACACAATTATGCAGGGCAAGACGAGCACACTGGCTTAAAACCGCGATTTTATTTATTTTAAGCAATTTCCCCAACTCCAATCACTCTGCTCTTCATGCATACACTCTTCTTGCGACATCTGCAGTGTAGCCTCCAGCCCTGCTAATGAAGAATATAACTGAATTCTTCCATAACTACATGTACTGACGCGCACGGCATTGCTAAAGTTTGTATGTATGTTTTTTATTATATTTAAAGCGAAATTTATTTACAGACGGGGGGGGGGACATTTCCGGACTGTGTGGAGGGGTAGAGGTAATATGATACATCACTGGTAAGTTCCTTGGATGGCCTTGAGAATTGTTTATTATTCCGCTGACTTATCCGTTGAAGTTTCACTTCTATTATGTATCCCAGCAAATATTTCAATAGTTTCATGTAATGGTTACTGAACTATTTCGGATGAAATTTGACAAATATATGGATAGCAATCTAGAATAACATAAATGTCACTTGTCATTCCGAAAAGGGAAAGGTTCTCTTGGTATAGAAGATACGCGGGTAAAAGCACTGTGATAAGCTACTAAGTAAATAAAATGATAATATATCCAGATATTGTAGCAACGTTTTTCTTTATTGATCACCGAATTAAGCTCAATTTCATTAAAAAATGAAGTTTCTGTCGAGTAACATCGTTATACTCGTTCCTGTGGTGTTATATTCATTTTTATATCACCTTTTATTAATAGCTAACCTTCCGTTCAAATCACCGCAAACAAAAAACGTACACATGACAAGAATAGAAGCAGATGGCGCCTCCTGGGCGGAAATCGAAAGGATTTTTTGCTTTATCGGAAGTAAAAAATCCATGGGAACTTTTTTTTTTTTTCAAAAAGTGAAAGCATGGACTTATATTAATTTATGGGAGGTGTGGAATTTTCAATTTAACCTATAAAATAAGAAGATTTTTTGTATCGTATTTGAAATATATGTAGGAACTTTAAAAAATAAAACAAGAGCAAAGAGGATATGGCGCCCATATTAATAACAATTTTTTGATGTAATCTCGTCAAACTTTCAAAGAATACGTGTTTTTTGTGATAAAGAGGTATAAGTTTAAAAGGCAAGAGCAAATTATAAACAATTATCCTGAAATAATGGAATATCCTGGAATGGAATATAAAAATATAATTCTTTTGTCTAGCTTTGTGAATAAATAGAGCGTCACATAATATTATATTTTATAACACTTCTTGACTATTTATAGGTAATCAATAAAAATTTAAAGTATACCACTAGTAGTTTCAAACTTACTACGCTTAGATAAGCATAAACTAAATATCATAAGCCAATTTTTGCTTTTAACTTAGATAAGATAAAAGCATAATTGTTGAGGCCAGTTTAAGAACTGCAAAAAATAACACGTCTTTATGTTACTGGTGTGCCTTAAACAAGAGCGTACTGTTTGTTTGCTTTGTATGAGCGTGGGAGAGCAACGCAGGTGCATGGGTACAAAGCCATCGCATTTCCTACGCGCCGCAGATGTACTTTCCATAGACTCCTTCATAGAACCTACATAGAACCATTTCAGTAGACACATATATTACAATTATTAGTCTAAATTGTTTAGAATAATAATTTAGACATGTTAATTCAATTAAAGCAAAACCCGCCTGAAAGGTGCTCATAACATGTGGAATGTTAAATAATCCTAATCATACATATGTTCATTTAAATAAGATAATATTGAAATGAAATATGTTTGTGCATCACCCATCAACCATGTCTGTAATTTACAGTAAAGTATATTTTTTCTGTGTTAAACATTATTATAAATCATTTACAAAATGAATATTTTGTAAATTTAAACTTTATTGTAAACATTCTCTTTATGAATGTAATCTTCATTTAAAAGTTATAAAATTATTATTATTGAAAATGCTGCTAGAGTATATTATGATGTATCACCTACATGTCAGTAGGTACCTAATATTCATCATTATTAATCTCCGCGTCTTTAAACCTGCCAGAGCATGTGATAACGTGAACGAAGCGTTGGTGTCTTTTACTGTCGTCTACGCACTTGTATGCGCGGGATATATCAAATTATAGTTTTTAAGGTATAGGAGGGCAAACGAGAAATCCGAGCTTTTTTACTATCACTGACGCCCATGAACATCCGCATAATTTCTATGCCAATGCGGGCAACGCATTTTTTTCTTCTCTCACCTCCTACAACCGCTAGATACATATATCATCTGATAGAAAATTTCTAACTTAACATCTTTAAAAAATGTCCTTATAGATCTCTACGGCACTTTATTCATTCTTAACCAGCTTATAGTCTAAATAACTTGCTCACTTATCTTTTTCTAATCTACGTTAATTTTATAATATCAACTACTAGTTCTGTTTTGTTTATGAAGCGATGTGCATAACTATTATAAATGTTTGAAAGACTGTCTTAATTTGTACACACCTCCCAATCACATTAATAATAAAATCAATCAATAGATTTATGTTTAACAGAAAAACATTAAGAATACGATAAAAAAATCGTAATAACTTTATGTCGTGAGGGTTAGAAACTTTTAAAGAAGTCCTCTAAAAACCTGTTTCACCAAATAAACCCCGTGTTCAAATAATAAAATCTGACAAGAACCCCTTTAACACCTGTACATAATGAATCAATTGAGAAAAACCATTTGATATCGCAAGGTGCAAAACTCAAAAAATTTGATCACCTTATTAACCCTCGCAGCAATCCGTAAAAACAAAACAAATTACTAACGACCAAAATAATGGGCCTGGTAACAGAGCGGTCAGCTGCTCTCACGACCTTCTGAGGATACGGGTATGTAGATTAGTATTAATACAGAACTGACACGTTGGCTTCGAATGTGTGATATAACCGGAGTAGAAATGCCAGTGACAGATGACAGAATGGATAGACGTTTAAATAAAGTGCTAAACATTTAATATACAAACTATACAATAAATAATTTTAAATAAGTTTTGGAGATTTATATCTAAAACTTATTTAAAATTTGAGGATTAGATGGTCAAATATAGGAACTAAGACTAATGCGACATGCCTCGTGTAAAAAAGAGTTTCATATTAAAAAGTATTTGTAAAGAATAGTGAAAAATAAATTTGACATACTACCTTGTCGAGCTATTGTTTGCAATGCAAGCTGCAATGCTTACAGCATGTGAGTGATAAACAATGACATTAAAACATGTAATTAGGACTTAGTAAGCTACTTACATATTTTCGCATTAGCCTCAAGGAACATGTAAGCTGGCGGTCCTGGGCCTTATTTCTATCCACTCGTGTGAGATTGTCATCTCATTGAAATAGGAAAGTGTAGTAATATATAATATAAGATAGGTACATTTATATTTTTGCATATATTTATGTATTAAAAATGTAAATAACATTTCATGTATATGTGTGTATGTTGATGACTGTTTTTTGTGGTCAATAAAATTGTTTTCTTTCCTTATTATATTGATGAAAGATCATTACAAATTTTTTTTTCACGCTTTCATTATTTTCACCTATTATTCATGACACAATCAAGTAGAACATGCTATATCTTGGAATTTTGGCTAAACTTCGGCCATGTGAAGTGAATCTAAGAGCAATAATTGACCGCTCGTTGAGTAACGAGACTTGTGGTCGAAAAGGGGACCAAAGATATCTCCTGACTAGAGGCCCCGCTGGATGCAGCGGGGCCCTCCTCCTCCGGCTCTGAAGTCGAAGGCAGCTCCTGCAGCTAAAATGACCTCGGCGTTGACGTGAATGAAATCGCTTATAGAGGGAATCTGGGGCCCTTAACCCTATGTAAATTTAGAGTCGTGCGCTTGGTAAATCAGTCGAATGGAAGTCTAGTGCGGGCCTAAATGGGCTGATTATAGAAAAAGGGAATAAAGAGAAAAAGCAAGATAAGTAGTATGAAACGATCTAAGGAATCGTGATACATGGCACTCGGTCCTCCTTGCCTACCCTGTCTGCATCTGGGCACGCAGATGTGTGTGTAAGTAAAGTGGTGCGATTACGTGGAACATGTAATTGTTAAAGATCACGGTGTTCGCAGGGAACAAGAGTAAACACAACGGTAATTAGTACAAGAGCAAAGAGACAATGAGGTCTCACGTCATAACAGTCGCTCAGATACTGCCATAGCTTGTTACAGTCGTTGAAGATGTAATGTGAAAATGGAACGAGCTTTAGACGTTATAAAATATATCGTCAGTATCAAGGCGTCTCTGTTTATTAGTAAAAACGCATTCGAGCACTATTAACGGCTCTGGGTGGAATTCACTGGCTGTCAGGGTTGTGAGTGAGGCTCTCGGTACATTATCGTGCCGAATATGTACTAAAAACGGGGCGAGAGCCATCGGTGCCACTTTCGGTGAGCTGTCCCGGAACTAGGCATCGATAATATCTCTACAGCGATGCTGTCCCACACCACAGGACAATCCCGCCAACTTTGGGAGAGTACAATGGGATGAAGTACCGATCCTCGCCCCTCATCCCGAGCGCGGAACCGTCTCCTCTTCTTATGAGAGGGGTACGAAGAGCAGCCCCTTCGTTTCCAAATCAATTGACTTCCCCCAGGGTGTTCTTCAACCAAGGCCCTCTGCCATGACAAGGCCTGAATCATGGTGGGGAAAGTGAACACTGCTTAAGTGGCCGATATCGTTACAGCCACAATACTGACTGACTGGCTTAAGAAGAGGGGGCTAAAAAGCAGGGCGTGAGGGCGCTCTTTGTACCTTTTATAAGAAGAGGGGACCAAAGAGCCAGAGAAGAGGGTTCGTTTTCCCACTGGACACAACCCAAGGCCGGTGATGGCACACAAATGTCTTGCAAAAAAAGGACTCTACTATAAAACTACTTTTTAAGAAACGACTTGGCACACGGTATAAAAGTCGTGCGATAAACAGCAACTGATCAATCGAACGTAATACTAACGAAACACGCTTACGTCAATTACTTATTAAGAATAATAATAATAAGACTTAAATATTGAAACGCTTTATAGGACCCATACTCAAAGGGACAACGCGGCAGACCAAAAAGGAGATGGCGAAATGAACTCGATGGATACCTTCCTGCTTGGTGCGTCTGGACAGAGAATAGTGGAAAGATTGGGAGGGGGGCTTTCCTTAACAATAGTACACATATAGGGCTTAATCTATGTATTGTCTATACATTGTAATCAAAGACAGGAGAAATTTTAATTAGCTTTTCTAATACTTATATGTCAAAGTCACAGTAGTACAGTAGCAGGTTACATTGTAAATCCCCACCATGGTTCAAGCCTTGTTGTGGCGGTGGGGCTCAGTAGCCTGGGTTGATCCGAGACACCTTGGGCGAAGCTAATTGAACCGAGGAGGTGTATGCTCTTTGTACCCCTCTTATAAGAAGAGGGGACTAAGGAGCAGGAGGAGGAGGCGGCTCTTTGTACCCCTCTTATATGAGGAGGGGTCAAAAGAGCAGAAAAACAATGAGGCGGCGCATTTGCACACGGGGCAAAGGCGAGGATGGGAAACTTACCCTATGGCACTGTCCCAAAGTTGGTACGGTTGTTCTGTAGTGCGGGACAACCACATCTGTGGAGGTGGCGTCGGTCCCTTAGGGGGCTGTATATCCCTTAGGGGCCGTCGAGGTGCCCTAATGATTTGCCGTTCCGGGGCACCTCACCAAAGGCGGCACTGATATCACACTGGTTTTTGTGGGTAATCGCATTATAATATGCCGCGAGCCCCTCACTCCACTGGACCCCACCCAGGACCAGTGAAGGCAAGTAAATGCGTTTCCCCGCGTCAACAAGAAAAAAACAAAAAAAGGTTACATACTAAAACAGTTCTTTTCAGAGGCGTAGAACCATAACACCACCTTCACATAGCACCCCCTTGATCTGGTCAACATTAACCTTGATAAGACGTTCTTATGGCCATACAGGTATATAGGCCAATTGGAGGGGAGGTTGAAAGGATGGCAAAGCGTGATTTCACTATGCGGATGCCTATTGGCGTCGTTAGTTGTGAGATGGCTAAACACGTTTGCCCCCCCGATATTATAAAAACAGTACTTAGTACGCACAAAATAATGTTCATCCACCTACCTGTGAATAAAGATGTTGACGTGTTTTTGAAATTATTATTTTTTTAAATAAAATAAGGCAAAAGAGCAGTCGGATCTGTTTAAGACTACTGAATGCTCACGGATAGTAGCATACTTATCATGCAGAATATCTTCCTTCACTGCGCTCCGCACGGTGTAGCTGTAACTTTGCAGCGGTGTCACGTGGTGCCGACCCAATTCGCCTGCAATGCATTATGACACTTAACTGAATACGTATGCTGTAAATAGAAGTGGCATTGCTGCACGGCTGCCAAATTGGCATGACGTCACCCGTCTGACGGTGAAGGAGCCCCCAGTCATTATCCTCTTCATGAGCCATTCCTTCACGTCAGCGCAGAGGTATAGCTACAATGCGCGAGCTGCCCACGACGTCAGAGTCGAGGGATGAGGGACCGCGGTCTATGTAAGAATAGTCTAATTAGCTATTAGAAACATTCTCATATCGGGGTGTATCTGTGGGAAGGGGGGGGGAGGTTGTCGGACCCCTTTTCGGCTCCAAATTCAGTCTCAGCACTCATAGCAATCTAATGAAGCTGTATTGGGCTTCTCTTTGCTTCCACACCTTCAGTTCAAATCCGAAAATAAATCGGCACGGCGATGTCAGTTAAGTGTGGCAAATAGAGATGGTTTATCATTAACATAATCTAAGCTCGTTTGTGTTCTCTAAAATAAAATAGTAAGTGTATAAAAGAAGAAGATAATTAAATCCCCAATAAAGGCTAATACTGGTACAGAATGATGATAATAAAGCAACAATTTATTACATAACTTGCCCCCGAGTTGCCGTGTAAATATCACGTATTGTTTGTCAATTACAATATAAATATATAAATTAAACAATATAATGTATAAACAATTGCATCTTATATAACACTTTGTAACACGCCATCCGCATAATACAGACGACATAACCGCGTAATGGCCACGCGCAATCTTCCGTGATAGTGAACTTGAGTTTTTTCGCAGCACCGTTAGCTTGCGCTACATTCCGCTGTTGCCGCAAGCGGCCGCGCGGCGGAGCCACATACGATGTTACGTTTCATCAAGTCGACATTTCCTATGAAGCATTTATTTTTCATATATATATATATATATATATAAGAATTGTTTAGTTATCAAAATCGTTTATAAAATGTAAACCTTGGAACTACGGGAGATGTAAAAACCGTTTTTCCATTGATGTATAAAAATAAACAAAATATTTATTAAACTACATATTTAGATTTTAGTTATTTTGATATATATGAGAAAATTATTTAAGTAAACAAGACATTAATTTAATAAGTATGCAAAGTATGCAACGCAAAAAATTCAACAAAAAAATAACAACCTCTCTAATGTCAGATCTAAGCTTTGAAGGCTACGCGCGCTAGGTCAATGACCATTGCCAATGTCAGCCATCTTGAGTTCCGCGGTTGCTTACGTTCTTCACGTAAGAGGCTGTAATGCTGCATTAGTGTGGGTTTAATGTTCGTTTTTCTATGTCAGCCGCGCCTGTGTGCGTGCTTCGAAGTGAACGTGCACGAATACATTACCGCATTATGTTTGTGTGCGACGCTAATACGTTCTGTGGTTTGTCTATGAACACTAGATGGCGACTTGGCTGATGTACTTTGTAATAAACCGATATTTCGTACTATTGGTGCAAGGAAATTTGTTTTTGCCTGCAGAATTTGTCTATTTGATGATTTTCTTTATGGTCTACTCAGGAAAAACTATCTAAGTTTTGTTAAAGTAGAAGTATTATTAAGCCATATATACTATTATTCAGATTCATTTTCATCCAGAATTTTAGCTGCTATTCGTCTCTTTTTTCTGGATCTGAACTTATGCTGCGGAAAGGAAGTTCTCTTAAGAAGAAGCCCAATATAGCTATATCGGATTGCTATGAGTCTCTCTCTCTCTCTCTCTTTCAGATGGGAGAGATGCATCCCGATATGAGAGTGTCTGTAACAGCAAATTTAACTATAATTATCATGTCCAGAGGGACCGAGATGTCCCTCCTCCCCAGACTGACGTCTGGACGAGTTTGAGCGCGGTAGCTTAGATGGCCTCGGCGCTGACGTGGACGTTTTTATATAATTATTTTCAAGGTACCTATTCCTTTAAATGTGCTATATTTTGTACCAGGAAATTAAATGGATCTTTATTAAATGTTCTTTGGTGTAATTTTCAAAATCATCGTAGGTGGTAGAATAATGCTTACTTGCACTTCGAAAGATGGCGGAAATGGACTTTGAAAACTTTAAATCTACATCACACATCTGTCTGTGTAGTTAGTATTTCAATAAAAACACATCGGTTAAATGTTATATTTAGTATTTTTTATGGAATAGATAATGAATATCAAAATATTTATACGATTAGATCAAAGATAACTTTTCTGTTATTGCCAAACGCTATTATTAAAATGTTAAATTCTTTCGAAGCGTCGACATCATCATTAATTTATAACCAGAGCAAAATAGAACATTACGAGAGATTTTCGAGACGCAATAGCTGTAATTTACTTATATCTCAATTCACAATATTCCCCTATACCGAGACATTTTATAGTTTCAAAGTTATATTTTTAGACAATCTCAGTTTCGTGTCGACCTCGGTTCTAGGGACCTTCACCGAAATGGTACTACAGTTCGATAACCCGAAACCATTGTTCTGTGCGAATCATTCCTACTTTATTTATCACAATCACTATCAAACTCACGACTTCCGCATCATGTAGTTCTGAAATCAATAAATTTAAGCGAAACCGAAATTTATTGCCACAGCGGAGGTGCAACTATACCTCATTTATTACTCGCTGTTCTGTTTATAATATTTTTGTATTATTTTTTATTTTTAAATAAACGATGGTAAAATATTCATGTTTGTTGCTGGAGAACCCTGAATAATATCTGTACGATATGAGTCATGGTTCCATTTCCATAAAAAAAAATTCAACGAAATCTATTCTGGATGATTAAATTATGGTTTGTGTTGGAATTTTTTCCAGCAAACCTAAGCAAACTTTGATTAGGGAAGCTGCATTGTATAGTCGCGTTGCAGTTACCCAATCGTTGCTCTCGTATCAGAAAGAAAGTCAATTGTGATCCCTTTATACAGGGAATTATATATTGTTACAGTTCATAGTTACAGCTTTAGGTAAAAGTATAGTGGAATACTAAAAATTTACAGCAAAGAAAAACGTATTCTTTTTTTAAAATATCGTTGATATGTGCCGGCACTCCGTTTTCCAACAGGGAACTGGCCTCAGGTGTGTTGTTGTTGTTATTTGTCTTAGACAGAGGCACAATAACATATTTTATTTTAAAATCCAGAAATACTATTCTCAATTGAAAAGCAATCGTGAAATAGTAAAATCGATTCCCATATAATAAATGTTTTAATTAGCTTGAAAGTGTTTATTCAATGCATTTTTTAGATAAATGTACAATATGGCATTAAAATATATAATTTTCAAGAGAATAGCAATATTAAAGATTATGGAGAGAAGTTACGAGTCTTTGAAATCAAAGGCATTAGAGCTCTAATGGCAACAGACAAAATCAAATTTTAAAACCAGAGATTCTACTGTATAATCTCTGGTTTAGAAGTTATCCTGTACAGTAGAAAGCTCAAACTCCTCAACATGGCGCTTAAATTTTTTTTTTTTTTTGGATTATATACCGTTTTAGGTATTTAAGGCTTTGTCTACACGACCTCATGTAGACGTCATGTAGACAGAGAAAGCGGAAGAGCACGATGCATCCAGCATTACCTCATTTGTCATATCACCACAACAATTACTTATTTTATGTGCGCAATTCTGTTTGTGGGTGATAAAAAATAAATATTCTCAAATTATGTGAATTATACAGATTGTGTACATATCTGAACAAAAGTCTATCTGAAACAAATCTGTTCTTAGGAACATCTCATTAAGCATCTAATCGAGTGACCATATGAGATTTGGGCAATACAAAAATACTTCAGATTAATTTCGTCCTTGTCACTTGGTCTATGTTCTTATGTGTATGGTATATCTTTTTTATTGACACAAGGAAAACCATTTCGGCATGATATCTAGAGGCCTGACCGTATGTATGACTCGGCACGCGGAGTGTAATATCGACTGAAACCCTGACAGCAGCCGCTTTAATTGTACGTTCCCGGATCTGCAAGCAACAGGATCTGGCCTATGGTTCCTTACCCGACCAAACATTAGCTAGTCTAACTCACTACTGTTACATCATAGCTACAATGTTTCTTTCTTAATAGAAAAACTCCGATCATTAATCAATTACTTAATGAACATCGGAGTTAATGCGTTCATTTAGATACCCAATAGAAATATTCCTATAAAAAAACTTGAAAATTATTTACTACTAACTTTAGAATGTTATGCAAAATATAGGATATTTTAAATTATAGTTGTAGGTAAGTAGTTACCTGCAAATAGAACATAGAATATAAAATATTTTAAAGTTTTTAATAAACGTAATATTTATAAAAAAATATATTTTTGTTGCATGATGCGTGTTAAAACAAAATTGGTTTAAAATACAAATTTCACGAACTGGGCTCATATAAGGTCCCATAAAATTTGCCATACGATAATAATACACCGTTTCATTCTATAATTTAAGTACAAAATTGAAATTGTTCATTTATATTCCTAGAACTAGGGCAAACGGCGCCTTGATCACTATGTAACGTAGTCCAAACGTGACATGTATACACGACAAACGGCGCCTTGATCACTATGTAACGTAGTCCAAACGTGACATGTATACACGACAAATATTCCTTGAATAACTTCACCGCGAGCAAGTCTTGGTGATCCGCGCTTTAGTATTCCGTACAAACCTAGGTTTCCTTACGGTTCTCGTAACTCGTTGCAGTACGTAGGTACAACTCGTGGGCCACATACTGTAATGCTTTATACGGCGCACTTTTTATGATTTGCCTATCTTTGTATAGAGAATCACGCTGGCACAACCGGGATGAAGTTTTTGATGTCGCGGTTCGTACAATTATGAGAATGCGGCTCATTTTGAGGAGGAAGAGAGAAAGAAGTCATCGCATCAATAGAGTGGTTATGCGGATGAAGCTTTCTCTCCCCCTATACTAGAGAAAGACGTTCTAGTCCACATAATATTACGTATCAAATAAAAGATTCACCTTCTCACCCCACTTACAGGCTGATTAGTAGTAGATCAGGTAGATTAGTGAGTGATTTTCATCACTGCAGTAGGTTATTTATCATTCGACTTTATCCAAATTATGAAATTAATATTAGCAATGATGCATTCCATTGATTAGAGGGCAAGTGTGTTATCGACGGTGATGCCCTAGTCATGATACTTTCCATGAGCCAAACGTTCACGTCAGCTCCGAGGCCATTTTAGCTACCGCGCGGGAGCTGGTCCCGACCTCAGAATCGGGTGAGAAAGCTTCGGTCCTTCTGGCCATATGTTAAATCAGCTGTTACAAACACTCCCATCTGCGGTAGAGAGGGGGGTCGGTCCGTCCTTCGACCCCCAAAATTTGTCTCGTCGCCAAACGAATACTCATAGCAATCGATGTCAGTCGAAGAAGCTGTATTGAGCTACCTTCGCTTCCACAAGTTCTTTTAACAAGTTTCAGTTTTGATAAAAAAAAGAAAAAAATTGTGATCTCCTGCATCGCCCCCCACGCCGTGTCGGTAAATAAAGCAGAGAGACTGCGGTGACCATAATAAGTAGTTTTAGTCCCTTTGCGCTTTCACCGAAGCTACTTTACATATTTTCTTAATATGTATTTATTTTAACTTGGCCAACAACAATGTTTTAAATGTATGGGTGATGAAAGTGGATGCACTTTGCTGAGGCAAAAAAAAGTACGCTAATTAATCCAAATCAAATATAGGCTTTTAAAGTTACATGTAAAATTTCATATATATTGATCGAGTAATTTGATAGTATACATACACCGTGATGGGCGATTTTGCATATAAAGTTAATATTCTGATCAAAAATATTGTAATTTTAATTGTTAACTTATAACATTTAAAGTATAAATAACAGAGAAGACACCGAATAAATAACAATAATTAATTAATCGCAAATACTGAACAATTGCATTTACCAACATAATACATACCATTAGTCAACAACCACAGCTGTATGTCTGCACTCTTAAGGAGGTCACTAATAGATATCATATCGAGGTCAAGTGTGAACGCTCCATACTATATTACTAATAGACGACGCATTGGTAAACTTAACGAGCCTCGCGCTTCCGTTTCCTCTTTTATTGTTGCGAGCTTCCTCATTCAAATTTAAAAAACGAAGGAGTTGTTCTGTATTCATCATACATTAAGGGTTTATAGTTATTTGTACTTTATTAGTACTGCTATAAAAGATGACGTAATTTTGATGTACTCGTCGCATGTATGTTTCGTTAATTATAGTTTTCCAAGAAATAGAAGTATTATATATTTCATTCATACACTATTAAAATAGTACCAACCTAGCGGTGAATTCTCCAGATTCTACGCTGAGTGGTGGCTAGTGATTATCGTGGGCTCTCAGGCACGTGTCCTGTTGGTGATCCCGCCAAGCTGGAATGTTGGGGACATTCCAGCTTGGCGGCTCCGGTAGGAATTAGGAAGGTACTGACTACAGGCACACTTTTGCAGTGAATCCAAAACACCCAGGGCCGGTTAAACAGTCACAGCCGGGTAAAAATCATTTTCCTATGAAAACAAAAAGAATTCTGCCAGCACTATGATGGCCCAACACCATTGCTGACATGAGGTAGACTGAACCGCAGTGCAGAATATCAGGATATTCACATACCTGTCTCACCTACACCTCGTTCATAACTCTGACCACGGTATGTCAGTCTTGATATTCCCCGGTACCTCATCCTAATATAAACTGATAAAATAGTAATAATTTGCTGGTAATTCACACATATTCGTACAATTTACTTGTTTATTCAGGGACCAGTTATCGTTATGATTATTAATTATTTATGAAAGATGATAAGTATCCGATATCACACGACGAATAAGTGGGCTCGCAATGGGCTGGTCACACACTAATCATAGTAATCATGGTAATCACCGGTAATGTCCTGGAGCGGAGGCCGCGTTTAGGGAAACGAAATGTTGGTCGACCATTCACCAGGTGGGAAGACGACCTCCGTGCAGTAGCCGGTCCGGGATTGATGCGAGTAGCAGGAGATCGGTCGTCTTGGCGTTAATTGGAGAGGCCCATTTGCAGCAGTGGACCGATAAGTTCTGATAATGATCATGAAAGATCACACCATATAAAACTACCAGAATTCAACGCAACGGTCATAACCTATATTACTTCATTGATGTACCCCACACTATAGATACAATGGGCCGATTATTTTGAGATAAAGTTACAATAAAGCACTATCATCCTCACCTTTAGGTCGATTATTGTGTATCAGGAAACGTCGGTCAACCACCAGCGGTACCTGTGCATAAGATTCACCCCCAACCTTTTCAAAATCTATTCTGAATCAGGGGTGAAACACAATGGAACGAGTAATACAACCGTGGGAACATGGCGAGTAGATCAATGGGAAAATGTAAGGTTATGACACCTGTTGTAAGTGACAACGATGTGGAGGCGGTTGACACACAATTTTATTCTACAAGTGTCTGATTTGTGGCATACATCTATGTTATGCCGTAGAAAGTCCTTGACACATTAAAGACATTACTTGTAAGCATGGGTTACTGAATTTATATACGTCTACTATTTTTATACTATAGTGAGACAAACGAGCAGGAGACAGACATCCACAAACATCCACATAATTGTTATGGACATGCGTTGCCCTCGTTTCCTCCTTCATTTCAATGGACCACCGGCTATTCACATAAGCGACAGTTCGTGCCGGTACAATTTAGCTACAATGCAACATGACACTACCTCTCTTTCTTGTTTTATACGAGATATAATTCTCACTGTTTCTGTCTTCATTAACTTATACTTCCATCTCAATTTCCTTTCACATACCCGACAACACTTTTTGTAACGTTCGTATCACGTCGTCAGCTTACACCGCAATTCAAGTTTTAGCAAGAGGTAGTGCCATGCTGCGTATAACGAGGTTTTTCCATGCATGTTGCATGACGCTACATCCTATGCAATGACGCTATGCAAAGGATTTGGGCCGGCACGACCGGGGAAGTACCTCTCGCTCACTTGATACAGGCGCAAAATGACAGCGTCGCTGTTGCGTTTCGTGCGGTTTGTGAGTAGCCAGTGGCCCATTGGGGGAGATGCCATAAGGGTGACGCATCTGCGTAACAGTCATGCGAATGTCCATGGCCGTCGATAGTCTTAAGAAGGCTCCGATTACTCGTTTACCCCTTTATCCTATAAAAAGCGTGGGTAAACAAGTTTTACTTTTAAAATAATGATTATATACAGCGCAAAGTTTCAATAGCGAAGCAGCGAGAAAATTGTATATTTGACTATGCAATAATATTGCTAGATTGATCACTACGCAATAATCTCCAATCCCTACCTTGGGGATCGAGTACTGAACGACTTAAGCATCTGTAAAGTCTGCTCTTGTTTAGGAGTGAGTATCCCTACTCATTTACCTCAATGGAAAATAATAACAATACACACACACACACACACACACACGCACGCACGCACGCACGCACGCACGCACACACACGCACACATCATCATTAGCATCATCACTACCACCGCGCACTATATAAATATAATGCTAAGAAAAGCTGCAGAAAGATTAATTCTTAAAGAATCCATATACACGAGGGTGGACTGGAAAGTACTCGGCCTAACCAAAAAAATAAACATAAGAAATCAGTTATATTTATGTTTTTCTATATAATCACCATCAAGGTCGATGCACTTTTGTCATCTCCCATTTAAAGCATTTAGACCGTTCAATAAATGATTCTTCCAATAGAGTCAAAATATGCGTCTACTAATGTTTAGACATCGTCGTTTGTTTCTCTTTGACCTCCCGAGTGCTTTTCTTAGGTTAGGGAACAGAAAGAAGTGTGGCGGTGCCAGATCAAGTGAATAAGGCGGATGCAGGAATGTTTCAAAGCCACAATTGTGGATTTCAGCAATTGATTGCACGGACATGAGAACACGGGCGTTATCTTGATGAAACAGGACTTTTCCTGAGCATTCCTTGGCGCTTTTCTTTTATTTCCTCTCGTAGATGACGTAGTAAGAAACAGTAATAATCGCAGTTTATAGTCTGACCTCTTTCAAGATAATCAATCGTAATCACAATATAGGCAAATATTATTAAGATCGCCTTAGTATTTTTAGGGGGTGGTGAACCAGGTCTTCTCCACTGTTTCGATTGTACTTTTGTTTCTGGCGCACAGAAATGTACCCACGTGTCGTCCATTGTAACAAAACGATACAAAGAATCATCTGCATCCGCTTCAAATATCTCCAAACCGTACGTGAAATAGTCCATCGCGTCCTTTCCTGTTCAACTAAAAGTAGTATAAAGTCACGGACTTTTGGAGATTCTGCTCTGTCTTATCCGTTAAAAAATAGGTAGCTGAATTCAAGCGTGGTAGGGATAGTGTGAAAGTTGAACCCCGCTCTAGAAGGCCTTCGACGTCCACTACTTACGAAAATATTAAAAAAGTACTTGATTTAATTATGGGCGAACTCAGATTAAAAATTAGAGAAGTAGCCGTGAATATAGGCATCTCTTCCACAATGTGTCTGCAAGGTGGGTCCTCTTGTGGAAACCCAGTTCATTGACTATGATGTTTTGAGTACGTTCATAAGAGATGCCTACCAGCCTACGGGTTTAATATTAAATTCTAATATCCTTATATATCTGAATTGTTCAAAGTCAGTCTGAGTTTTAAAAGAGTTTCAATGGAGGAGTTTAAATGGAGTGTTAATATAAAGTGCTAAATTGTGTTACAGTGTTGTAAATAATAACAAGTACAGTCCATTAAGAAGTGAGTCTGATTTAAAACAGTGTGGAGAATAGTGAACACCGACACTATCAGTGATTATCATATATAATGTAACTAAATAAGCGTATTTTATACATAAATATGTACCATCAGGTCCATATCTCTTTGTTTGATGGTACACTCACAAAATTTATATATCAATTGAAATGCTTTGCCTTGAAATGTGTACACGACGCACCATGTTATATTTTCTAGTCCCTTCGACAAGATGTATTCGCCCTATTTTAAAAGTAAAATGGCACTTGGGTAATGTAACGTGACATAATTTTGACTACGAATAGGTACGGGTGATGTAAAACGTCAAGTCCACACGTAATGTTACGGTGCCTCCAGAGGAACACGTGTGTTCTGCAAGTCAAATTGTTAAAACTCTGGGCATGTAAAATGATGCTTTCATTGGTTTTAAATTGTTAAAGCTTAGTTTGATTTTATGGTTTCGCTTGTACTTTTTACATTAACATTGATCAAAGAAAGTCTATTGATGTCCCAAGTTTACGTAAATGTTACAATAATTACTATAAAATTATTTTTACCGCCAGTCCACTCGTGACCATGGTCGCTGTGAAGCTTCTAAAACGTCGAATTAGTCAAATAATTAAATAAACAACGATAAAATCCGTAAAAGTAATTTTATTGTACAAAGTAAGTATATTTTTTCGTTAATCCTCGATTCGGTGATAGTTGTCACAGTAAGGACACCTGTAACTTGAAAAGAAGGTTCTCATGGAAAATGAGTTTAATGATAATCAAATATAAATCAAAGGTAATTTGGGACTTAGACGAAAAAAAACAAAAGGATTCACACTAGTATACTATTAAAATTGAAAAACAAAAACCCGAATGCTTATAACTATCTCTATAATACTCTATATAATATATTCCTTATAATATTTTATCAAAGTCCGTCCAGCTATTTGGGGTATACGACGTGTCAAAAATGTAATACAAACGCATAAGAAAATACCTTCAGGCGCATTTGGGTAAAAAGTAATACCCAAGCATTCACCTTCATTTAACGTTGACATAGCTACAATAGCTCTTGTCTTAAATGTGTTTCACGAGACGATTTACACTATTCTCTTTACTCTAGATAAGTAGGTTACGAGCAGACTTGGCAACATTAGCGCTATCTATCAGAGGTCGCTGTGTGGTCAATGTTAAATCCCTTTATGGCTCCACACGGACATTGATTTGGCCAGTGTTCAATGTCAAGCATGTATAGGATGGAATTTAGGTGTTACAAATATACCGTTAGCTTTGCTATAGGGAAAATTTATAAGAGGCAGGTAGGGGCTTTGTACCCTGCTGCGTCAGAAGGAGTGTAATGTTTCCCATAATAATATCTGTGAAATTGTCATGCTTAGCCTAGTCATCCTAGCTTGTGTTAACTTGTTACGGGAATCGGAGAGGTCTAAGAGAGTTCAATACTTTGAGGCTGTGGAGACACATACTGCTTGGTGTTTGCAGCGTCATGACCTTGCAGATGGTGTTCCGAAATGAGGAACTTTCACTACCGAATATCATCCTTTCGTTACTGGAGCGTCGTATCCTATTGTGAAGACGTGATGTCCCTCAAGGCGGCTGCGGAGCGTCTTCGAGAAGAAGTGGCGAATGCTGACCAGCTACGCTGGCGTCGGATGGCGCTATAAACAGTGTCTTCTGCCTTCATATAAACTCGCAGCCAAGGACTCCGGCTGGGTACCTAAACTACCTTAAGGCTCCCACGTTGTTGACGAAGTGCCAGGGTGACCCCCTATATGAGATAAAGACCAGCCAGTCGCCGGGGTGTCCTGTTGCTAATAGATCCAGGAGATTTCATTACGACGGCCGAAAGCTCTGGCAGAGGTTATTGGTCAGTGTTGACAAGCCTTTCATGCTGATCCCCACACATGCTGCCGCTTCACCCAAGTGCAGAAATGCATTTTCCCTGTGAAGAAAAGAGAAAAAAAAAGTAGGATCATTTAATTCAATTATGTATGACAAGCACCGCACCGCGTAATTCTGGCACTATTAGTCGTAGCGTCACGGTGTATGTAGCCTTTCTCGATAGATGGATTCTCATTCAATTAATTCAATGGGGCATAATTCCTGGCCAGTACTTCCTGAGATTAGCACGTTCAAACAAACAAACAAATTCTTCTGGTTTATATCATTAGTAAAGATTTTCTAAGGTCTTAGCACCGCTTCCTTGTTTATGACATCCCCATCTTGTTTCTCTCTTTTTCGGTTTTTATGTCAACATACACAATTTTTTCTACGTTCCTTCGGGAATGACCAAAAGTCAGAAATATATTTATACAAACTTTCGCCCGTTCATTGGTATAATTGAAGTGTTGTAGATCACAGCCTTGAAAAGGTGTATGATTTTATAGTATAGGAACAAACGAGCAATCCAAATCCTTTTTATGACTACCGACATCTATGAACATCAGCGTATTACTATACTGATGCGGTGCCTTCCTTTTCACTTCCTCCCAATGGGCCACCAATGGTGTATATAAGTTTTTGAACCAAATTTAGAACAGAATCCCTGTGAAAACTACAACGAGATTTATGCAGTAGCTTATTGTGTAACAAATCTAAGTACAGACAGATAAACTACAATTCTATTCGTTTTGGCCTCAGTAAACCCAATGAAGACTACATAATTTTGTTAATTATTTTTATTTCTTGCATTGTACAGATATGAATAGGTTATAATTGTATCAGTATGTATATATGTCGGAGTGTAGGCTACCTTACTAAGCCATACAAACAGAGGTTTTTTTGTTTATATTAGGTCCTTACATATGAAAATGGCGTTTTACGTACTGGCAACTTTATCACGAATTTGACCTCTTTGGTAAGGAATTCCAAATTCAAATTTATGCAGCTATTTACTCATGTATTTGTGCTACGATGGCCGTCATTCGTTCGTTTTTTCTCTATTTTATTCTGTTGACATTATTGATTCTTCAAAACGGAAAACTTAAAATATCGCATTATTTACGAGTTCCGCCGTGGCACTAGTGCTGGGGGAACGATTTGAAGGGTGAATGATGTGTATGGCGCTTGTGTTGCAAAAGAAAACACAGTTCGTTTTTGGTTCCAAAGTTTTCGTTCTGGAAATTTCGACCCGCAGATGCGCTCAGCGCAAGTGTTGGGTTAGGTCCAGCCAGCCAAATTCTGCCCCAAGCGACAATTAACCCCAAAAAGTTGCTTGTAAGTGTTTAGTGGACTGGTTCCGGTGAACCATTCATTACAGTTTTCTCAAATCTGGCCAGACTACTACGGCTAATGTCTATTGTCAGCAATTGCAAACCATGATGGAAAAGCTAGCGGCTAAACAACCTAGGCTAGTTAATCGCTCCACGCCACTGCTGTTTCACGACAACGCTGGACCACTCGCCGCCCAACAGATGGCTACCAAATTAGAAGACCTTAAACTGGAAAGTCTAAGACATCCTCCGTACTCCCCGGAATTTGCTCCAACAGAACAACCATTGTTCTGGAAATTTGGATAACTTCTTGCAAGGAAAAAATTCAACTCCGATGGGACACCAAAGATTTTATTGATCCATAGACATCCGCATTATCGTTGTCATGAAGATGTGCCGCTCTCCCTTCTTCCTCTTGTCTATTGGGCCGCAGGTCACGACCACGATACGTAACAAGTAACCATAGCTACTACTACTAGCCACTTCACGGCACGGTGTCGTGTGAGAGAGGTACCTCCCCGATCGTGCCGGTCCATTTCGGCTGCAATACAGCATGCATAGCAGCACTTCCTTTTAAAAAATATGGTAAATGCCAGAGTCGTCCACTGCGTCCCATTGAAACATGCAGTCAAGATTGAAGGAAAGAGAATTTCTCACCACCAATGAAACACATGGATGGTGAGGAATTACCAATCTACTGAAGTAAAAAGTATGATATAGCGAATATCATTTTTATTATGATTATTAGTTATACTATAGCACGGGCACAGTTATAGCCCAATAGCATAGACATTTTTTAAGCTCTATGGTAGCTAACTGCTCGTTTCTGTTCCCATGTAAAACTTTATATAACTGATAGGTTTTGCAGTATGTAAATCTTCAGAACTTTCTAGAAAAGTATCACCACAACTTGTAAAAATCATTTTAGGTGCCCAGCGAGATACATTAGACATTCGACTCGAAATTGAAGCAAATCGCGGCGATAATGACCACGTGACTGATGCCATATTATGTGAGACATCGTAATTCTAAGGCCTCATTATACAAAACAGGATCGTGTGATCCACGGCATAAATATTCTATCATCACGTTTTTGGAGTTTATTGGTGTTTAATCCTTAAGAAACGATTAAAAGTCTGCGAAAGGAAAATCTGGTGAAACAGTAGTGTAACGCTTTTGCACTTATGTAGCTCATGTCTATTTCACACCTTTCATTTCAGAACTATATTCGTTCGTTTTAACTTTTGCTTTGTCTTTTGTCAATTTTGATGAGAAGATGACAAAGAGACGCCAACATGACACGAATGAAAATAGAATATGTGTTGGACCAATAGCTTGGGATCCCTAATCCGGACTGTTGTTAGGAATGTTATATACCTATATGTGTTGATGTATTACGTCAGGATGTCATATGGAGGGCTATGTGACTATTCTAAGAGATGGGCTCCGGGTGATGAGTATTACGTGTACGGTAGTGTCCTCATGTCCACTGAGCTACACACACAAGGTGACCACATGGACTTCGGGGCCGTACTGGATATTTTATGTCTCTAACACAGTATCAGCTGTCATCACAATGCGGACTATGTAAATATCTTGATAGATATGCGTATCTGCCAAGATATTTACGTGCCAAGAAATTGAAAAATCCTAATAACCCTTTTATGTTTTAGTCGGACCCGGGACTCAAACCTCGTGTGCAAACATGTATACCACTCAACCACAAGACAGTTCAACATCACAAGTAATACAGATGTAAAACAGTTCTGTATAGTATCTGTACTATTAGTAATGAAGCCCCAATACATTCGACTAAATCTAACTCTAAATAATACGAGCATAGGATTCCGATCGGAATGTACACCGGCTCTAGGGTAGGTAAGATAGGTCTTCCTAGTAGAGGTATTGTAACGGAAATAAGTAATGTTTACCTTTGGTTTTATTTGACTAGCGGTGTCTGGCTATTTTTAATTTTGTTCTGAAATCAAAAACAACAATATGTAACTAAATAGTATCTTATACATATAATAATTTGGATTAATAGAAATGTTATGGAATTTTAATAGGCGTTAACAATTTTTTTTTCTATGAGCAACAAAACTTTATTCGGATAAGAATTTTAAGAGATAAGCCTTTATACTGAGAAGTGTAGGCTTATTAATAAACAAATTCCTAATACCTGTTTGTCTGTATATGAACTATTTTATCAAAATCTACTTGACACATTATTCTGCGATTTTCGCCCATGGATAGAGCGATTCCAGATTAAGGTTATAGTGTATAATCACTTAGTTAACTAGAGGCGAAACCGGGGTGGATCGGAAGTACGTAATAAAAATATCCATTTATTAGTTCATGCTTCAGTTTTAGGCCATCGAAACTTAAAAACAAAATATTCCAAATTCGATAAATTTGACTGAAATACATTTTAATCAATCCACTGATGGATTGATTTGATTCATGCCGTAATAGGTGGTTAAGTGTTGCGCGTAGAATATTGCGCGGAGGCCGCCCAGGGTCGATGCCTTCACAGAGACACGTGACTAGTACCGTTAGTCTGCACACGCCAGGGCCTTCAACACATGGAAAGGAAAATCTTTGGAATGGTAGATACTGTCAGCATAATAATAGCTGATAATTAATTATGTAGGGGATAATATTCTTGTGGTAGCTATAACGTGTCTTGTCTGGTCCAAATAGAAAATGAGGTCAAATTGCAAGTATATTCTTACTCACACTATATGGAGGAGTGAAATAAAAAAGAGAAACAGTTCCTTTTAAGATATATTAACGAAAAGGAGTAAAAAGGAAATAATAATAAAAATGCAGGTTATTGAGTAGAACAAGAAGGCGGGAAAATTACATTAGTATAATGAATATTTATCGCCACACTTTTGTGTGTTTGAATATTGTTTTTCATAAACAGAGGCAATATATTATTTACAAGGTCAGTTCTTTTCTGAGAGGGTCACAACGCATCTTTGAATCTTTTGATGTTATGGAAGTCTCTGGACGTTGAGGAGAAACAGTAGGAGACTTGACTGCTAAAAAAGCAGTTTTAACTACTCATAAGAATATGGAGTAGCCATATTCTGGCCCATTGTACAGAAAGAAATATAGGAGGATAACGCATTTATATGACTAATATGCGGACGTTTATGGGCGTCGGTAATTACGAAAAGGTTCTGATTGCGCTTTTATCCCCCTAAAATATAAACAATCGACTCATGTAATGTAAAATTTTAAAAGTGTAAAAAAATCAGTTCATATTTATGCCTATCTTGTTTGTTTTTGAGATGGTTCTGAAAAGCCACCAGAATTGGGTAAAGGAGGCCACCGAATCTACACTTTCCTGTTGTGGTGTAGATGTTTATGAGCATCGCTGAATATGCAATGAACTCATTTGATCTGTTTTTTTTTTTTTTTTTGTGTTGTACAGAATTCGGATACAATTAATAATTATGTAATATTTAAGTCAAATTGTATTCATTATTTGGACTCCATAACCTTAGTAATGTTGTATAAGTAGTTATTATAATTTCATGTAAGTTCGTATGTGCGTTTGTTATTCTTCTAGACAACAATTACTTTGGGATTTGGATTTAATTTGATGCACACGGATATACAATTTGGAATATCATAATTTAATTTTTTAACACGAGAAAACTATCCCTTGACATAGACTTACGCGAGAAAATCCAAGGGCTAGTAAAATATATTTAAATAAACTGTGAAATCACTGTAGGAATCCAAAACTTGGGTGTTATAATTCAGATTTTAGTAGAAATGTTATAATAACGTATGCGTAAGGTGGCTTTTCCCCTGTGACAGCATATAGATTAGTTGTGAAAAACTACAAAATTTAGGAATATCTTTATTCAATTATTATTATTCTTATTTTCTTATTTTCAATAATGATTCATCATCAATATCAGCCCTAATAGTTCCACTGCTGGGAACTTATCGCCAAGATCTCCTGCTACTCGCATCCGTCCCGGACCGGCTACTGCACGGAGATCGTCTTCCCACCTGGTGAGCTGTCGATCTGTTTTTGACACTTCGTTTTCCTAAACGCGGCCTCCACTCCAGAACCTTACTGGCCCAATAATATTTAAAACTTTGAAATTGAAAATTTTATCGGATGATGTAAATGAAGTAAAGTAAGTGACAAATTAAAACTTAGCCAAGTGCGAGTCGTATTTGCACACGCTTCATTTCGTATCACTGATAAGTATGAGGTGATCAACTCATGTACCGCATAGAATAGGGGGGAAACGAGAAATCGGAGCCTTTTTACGACTGCGGACGCCAATGAACATCCACATAATTACTATGCCGATGCATTGCTCTGCGCTGTCCCCCTCCCCCCCATGGGCCAACGGCTACTCACAAACCGCACGAAACGCGACACTGAAGGTGGTTTACGGTGGTATTATGTGTACTAGAGGTACCTCCACGGTCATGCCGGCCCGATTCCGTTGCATGCACTACCTCCTCCTGTGTTGATTGGCCCTACCTCCTATACAGCATTGCACTACCTCTTCCTTAAATAATAGAAAGAAAAAAATCATCATGACAGTCATCATAATGAAACTAAAACGGCTCGTTAATGATGTTAAAACATACAATATCAGCTCACAAAACGATGGAAACATGACGTTTAATTGACATGTAATATTTTTATTTTATCTGTATAATATTATAACACAGAGTGTAGTTCACGAGTTCAACGCGCTAGAAACCAGGCGGGAAATTGGTTTTTGATTGCGTGGAACGCTCATAAGAATAATATATTATGTTGTATTTGTACAAACATACTCCGTATGTATTTTCCGGTTTCCTTTAACACAACTTGCCCTTAATGAGCGCTTTTTTAATTTGTAATAGAAGAGAGCAACGTATTAAGGCCTTCAATGGATGATCTGAATTGTTGCATGTATGACACAGTGAAGAAAGGTCACAGCATTAGTCCAGATCCAAAAAAAAGAGCATCAGACATCTCGAAGAGACACTTTTATTCCTGTAAATCATATTCATAAAAATAAAGCACTTTATTTGATTTAAAATGCATTTGAAAATCAGAATGATTTTAAGTTCGGAAGTAATTCGTTTTATATTTTAAAATTAAAACAATAAAAATAAAAACTGTAGTTATGAAAAAAAACATAATAAAAATAGTAAAATAATAATGTGTAATTTATATGTGGAAATTATTGGAGACATATTAATATAAATAACTTTTTTATATCAGGCATATTACATTGTTTAATTACTATTCCGCATGGTAAATTACATGAGTTATTAAATTTTCGTTGCCATCATTAAGCCAAAATACCGTATAAAATAGCAGCCATGTTGTTTTTTGTAATTATACGACTATTTAAAATATATCCAAAGCGTGACCTATTTGATTGTTTATGCGGGTACCTTTTAATTAGTTAGGTATATTGTTTATCTCATGATTCACAAGCAAACCGAAATAAGTAAGCCGGTCTCTGTGTCCCCATTTTTTGCCACAAACAACTTCGGAGGGCATTACCCTCTCTCTTTCACTCGAAAAGACCTAGCATTGAGGCGAATGACCAAACTATGAGTGGTTTTGATAAAAAGCTTACATCGATGATTAATTGTATGACGTTCTAATATATTTTTGATATTCACATATAACATATATTTGATTTATACTCAAAAAAAATGTAATATAATATTTTATACAAAAATTATGTTTTATAAAATAATTTATAAGATATAAGAATGAGGATTGAGGTTACCAAAATATTTTTCTAGTTTCAATTAATGTGTAGTCGCATAAAAAATGAATGACAGTAAGTTCAGCTTATACCTTTTGGACATTATTTTGATACGAGAGTATTTTTAGGGTAAGTAATAAATTGTGAAAGAACACACAAAATTTACATTTTTTTTTGTTCTTGTGACCATTTCTTCATTGTTTCAGGTGATTCTTACAGTTCTGTTCCCAACCAGTTGTTGTGGCTACCACAACTTCTCTTGTATCTTTATAATCCATTGTGTAACGATGAAATGGCTACGTGAAATTTTCTGCTACATCGTAACACTTAGGGCTAGTTTTTTTGCTGCTTGATATACAATCATTCCCCTGCACATATAACCCCGGCCAGATAATGAATGATCATAACAAGTAATAACATAAAACCGCTTTCTCTTATTTTTAATATTTAAATTATTATTAAGTTAATAAGCTGTAAATTTTTCAAATCAATATTAAAACATCAAAACTGACGTAAGTTATACCATCGGCTATGACCAAATGCATTTCGATTAAACCTGATATGATGATGTAAACGCTTGTGACCCTACCGGCATCGTCCACGAATAACGGACATAGCTCTTCAAGTGAGAGTATGTCAGATTCACTTATCAAATATACATGCTAATGATGTAAAAATATATAGTAAGCGATACGAAATGTATCCTCAACGGGCAGTCCCTCCTGGTTTGAAATGAATATTTTACAAAATATGGCAAATATTCATTCATTTACAAAAATAAAAATTTGCAATACTTATTTGTAAATAAGTATTAAAAAAATTTATTTCTACATAAAAGGGAGCAAAAGAACAACAACAGGAGGCGTTTCTGGTTATTCTATTACACCGTCCCAAAGTTGATCGGTTTGTCCTGTGGTGCGCGGCAACTCTGCTGTGGAGGTGGCATCGGTCCCTTAGAGGACGGACTGTCGACGAGGCCCCGATGATTTGTAATTTCGGGGCGCCTCACCAAAGGCGGCACGGAAGAATCTAGTTGTTCTTTTTGTGGGTATTCGGCATTATAATATGCCGCGAGCCCTACACACCGTTGGACCCCACCCAGAGGCGGTGAATGCGCGTAAACGTTGGTGGTAAGGTGGCATACAATGCAAACATTATAAAGTTTGTTTGTTTGTTTGTTTCAGATAAAACATATTTTTTACAAATTTGCATGTAGTAAATAGCTTATTTCCAGAGCAACGCTGGTTGTGTGTTGTTTCGACGACCGGCTCAGTTGGTAACGTGGGTTCGAATACCGCCTAGGTCATGGATGTTTCTCTACGTATTTATATGTATTTATATAATAAAAATCTTAAAAATATATAAAATTTCTTAAATTTATAACACTATTAAATATACTTCCGTTGTCTAGTAACTGTAACACAAGTCCTTATGGTACTTACCACAGGACTAGGCCACAATGCTGCAATGCAGCATAGTACAACTTCTTACTGAAGTAGATACACTTGAACAAATGACTGAGACAGAACACTTCAGTTGTATGCGTGTTAGCATCGGTACTCTTAATTCAAAAAGTGAAATATACATAGAAATAACGTATGACGAGATGCCCTACTTCGCCAGCGGGGACCTTACCCTAGACATTGGCTACGCAATAAGGTTGACATCGGTCATCGGCCGCTGCCTCCCACTCCTCGTGACCTCTTTAGCTACAAACCAACAACACATAATGCCACTCGGACACGACTACCGACTCACTTCGCAACGGAAATTCAAATTAGCAGGTTTATTTTATTAAACTCCAAGCTCGAAATTCACACAATTCAAATACCGGCGATGCTTCATCTTTAATGAGATAATCATTAAACCCGTAACATAGATTTTGAATGACGCATTTTCTTTGTCCGAAAATCTCACAAAATGGCCGGTTTGACCTAAAAGAATTGAAATTATAATGAATTTTAACAATAAAATGTGAATTCACCGTATTATATTATGTAAATAATAAAATTATTCGAGCCTTTGAGAAAAAAAACACTTAAGTGTAGCTCTCAAACTCATCTCGTATTATAAAAAAAGTACCTACACGAATAAATTCCATTTCATCGTTAATGAATTCGATAATATGTTTCATGTATTTGGTATCAAATTTATTATTTCATTCATTCATAAGCATTTGGATTTGATAGTTTTATGTAAAACTTATTTGAACCAACCTAATTTTTGAGCACATTTTCCATCAGGTTTTATATGTTTTATACTTTGATAAAATATACAACTTATTTTTTTTATTTACAACACGATATCGCGATAATCTACTAAAGGAAATTAATAGTTTGATCATTGGAATTTCCTAGGAATGTCATAAATATTTAGAGAATGTTTGTCTTCTTTGATGTATGAAAAACCCGATAATTGTGTGCACCAATGTGTGTGTGACTGAAATTTGATTGCAGGCAAATTGGGCTGCCACAATAAATGCATGAGGGGTCTAATAAGCATCCCTCTGTTGCAAATGATTTAGCACTGTCAATTAAAAACTCACCTCAATCTTGCTGGAGGCGGCGTACACGATCGGATATTGCACAATATGGTTATAATTGCAGCACAATTAGCGCGTACGTCCGATTTGCTCCACTTGTTAGCGATTAAGTTTTTACGACGCTCAGGCAAAGTCAAGTTTACAGTTAGCTCCGTCTGTTGCCAAGTTATGGCTAGTTATAAGAAAACTTTATTCTGTGAAATTGATTAGGGACGATGGTTGCGCGTGCAGTGTTGATGAACTTGCACACGCTCAATGGAATATTATTTAGTAATAGTCACGATTTTAAATTTGTTTATTACGTAGTCTGTTAAATAAAATTCGTCTTTTGTATTACATGTCGTGACGTTTATTGACTAGCCTCATTGTTTCACCCGCGTAACATGGCTAAATTTCATGTTATAAATTTTACTCACCAGGTGTAGAAATTCAACACCTAAAGGGGGAATCCCCTTTAGGTGTTGAATTTCTAAAAATCCCTCCTTCCAAAATTCCAAGTTGCTAAGTTTGACATTGTCTGTCAGTCAGTCAATCCGTCCCTAGGAAACGGAAAATTTCATATATATTTTATTTCATTTTATTTATAAGATACACCAATTAATTTTATTTATAAGGTACACAATTTTTACAATGAAATGAACAAACACTTACATTTTCTTGGGTCAAAATTATTAAAGGTGTATACAACATTATTATACATAATTATAGTACCCAAAAGAAAATAAACAAAACCGGTTAACTATTGCAAAAATCGAAAAGAAATAAAAAAGTAAGCAAACATATATTAAATTGTACAATTAAGTAATTAGGTGGTTAGTTCAATTATAAAATAAGCTAAAAACATATCCAACTAAAGACAAGAAAATGGACATAATCACAGAAACAAACAATTAAATTTAAATAATCGAAACAAAAAGAATCAACTAAAATATCTGTATGATCAGAAATAGAATTTAAAATTATTTAGGCAATCGGATATCAGAGTTTTTTTTAAAACATTAACAGAATTATGATAAATGCCAACAAGATTAGCGTCAATTTCGTTAAAAGGAGTCATTATGCTATTCATCGGGGAATATAAGAAGGTTCTGGAACAGCCAGTGATAAATGCTTGTCTTTACGATAGTGAGGAATGTTTCGGTGTACATACGAGTTAACCGTACTGAGTAAACCTGCTGAATCTAAGTCACTGTGCAGCAGTTTATACAATGTAGTATCTATCATCATTATCAGCCCTTATCGGTCCACTGCCGACATAGGCCTCTTTCAATGAACGCCAAGACGACCGATCTCCTGCTACTCGCATCTATCCCGGCCCTGCTATTTATTGCACGGAGATCGTCTTTCCACTCGATGAACGGTCGACCAACACTTCTTTTTCCTAAACACGGGCTCCACTCCAGAACTTTAGTGGCCCATTTGCCATCTGTTCCTCTGAGTGTGTGAGCAGTCTATTGCCACTTTAGCGAGCTTAATCGTCGCGTGATATCGGATACCTTAGTTCTCTGCCTTATGACCTCTTTACGAATTCTGTCGGACAGAGAAACCCCCAACATAGCACGTTCAATAGCCAGTTGAGCTATCGCAAACTTGTGGACCAGTCCTAAATTAAGAGGCCTTGTTTCGGCCCCGTAGGTCATCACCGGTAGAATGCATTGGCTGAAGAAGTTCTACGGTATAGGCAACGTGAGAATGTGACGAAGCATCTGGAATGCCAAAGCCAATAGAAGGCTTTTATTGGCTTCCTTCTCGAAGTTATGTCTACCTAATTGCAATAGTTGCCCGAGGTAGACGTATTCGTCTACATCTTCGAGAATAGCACCATCGATGTTGACCGGCCCAGGGAGAACGTGTTCGTTGAACGTGACCTTTGTCTTGTCCAAGTTTATCCTAAGACCAATACGTCCTTATTATATTTCTTGCACGATCTCCAACGATTCGACCAACACAACGATATAATCGACGAAACGACGATGTGAGAGGTACTCGCCGTTAATATTTATGTCGCATTCTGACCAGTCGAAAGTCTTAAAGACGTCCTCCAAAGCATTACTGAACAGTTTCGGGGAAATAACATCCCCCTGTCATACTCCTCGTTGCAATTGTCTTGACCTTGTTTGACTTCCCGGAATCAGAACGGACATAAAAGCAATGTCATACAATGCTCTCAGTACTTCGATGTATCGCCAATTGACCTGACATCGCTGTAAAGCTTCCAGAACAGCCCAAGTTTCGACATGGTCAAACGCTTTTTCAAGGTCCACAAAGGTAGATTGTACTCATGTGTCTTTTGTACAACTTGCCTTATGGTGAGAAAGTGCTCCATGGTGCTAAATCCAATCCTCTGCGAAACCCGGTTCCGGTAGCTGGAATTCATTAGGCTTTGTGGTGAGACAATATATTTATTTATTTAAGATACACCAACAGTACACACAATTTTCACAATAAAAAGAACAAACTTTTACATTATTCATTAGTTCCAAATTTTTAACCTTGACAGGTGTATACAAAATTATAGCAGTAGAAAGTTAATTATTGTAAAATTAAGCAAATTAAATTAAATCTAGAAAAAGAAAATAAGTTGTTTGGTAGATTAATATTTATTAAACGATTATGTCATTAAATTAGAAATACATGTTATACTTAGTTGAAAACAAATGAAAAATTTGGATATATTCCCAGAAAAAATTAAATGACTGAAAAAATTTCAACTTATATAATGTCAATCTAAAAAGTCTATTATGAGTAAACAATAGAGCAATCAAATTTCTTACTTTTGGAAGTATTAACGGAATCGCGGTAAATGTCAACAACATTGGCGTCAATTAAAGGAAGTCATTATACGATTCATCGGATTCAGCTTTTTTTATGTTGGTTCTAGAACAACTAGTAGTAAATACCTTCTTAATGGTGTAGCGAAGAATGTTTCGGGGTACATACATTAATGAGTGGACTTGCAGAATCCAAGTCACCGTGCAGCAATTTGTACAACGTTACAGTATCGATCAGTTTTCTACGGTCATCCAGTCAACTTAAAATACTTTAGCCTTTCCTCATAATTTACTCTATACTTTCTAATATTATTGTCTCTGTAAGCTAGAAATTTCGTAAATTTACTTTGAACTCGCTCTAACCGTTCCCCTTGCATCCTATATGTTATATAAAATTAGTAGGGTGTTACCACTTCTGAAGTCTTTCGAATTACGTTTAAAAATCCTAACATTTGTAATGCCTTAATTGTTGTTTTGTAATAGTGTTCTTTAAAACTAAACTTAGAGTCAAACATTGCTCCTAATTAATATCAATGATGAATAATCAATGATGATCTTTTTGCGAGTGAATTTAATAAAGTAACGCTTAGCAACATTTATCTCCATCTTGTTTGTACTACACCATTCACAAATAACATTGATATCCTCTTGTAAGAGGATCATGTGGACTACTTAATTCTAGAAACAACTTTGGGTTTTCTGCGAATATCAAGCATTCGCTGTGTTTCACACCTTCAACTACATCATTAATAAATACTATAAAAAGTAAAGGCCCTAGGTATTAACCCTGCGGCACACCAGAAGATGCCGAATAATCATCAGAATCATATCCACTACAAACAACACGTTGTTTACGTAAATAAAGGTAGGGTTCAAACTATTTCAACAAAGGCCCAAAGATTCCATACTTGAACAGTATAAACAGCAGAATACTGTGATCCACCTTATCAAATGCGCTATTGAAATCTGTGTAAATGGCATCAATTTTGCTACGCCCATCCAGACTATTTGCAATATAGGTGGAATAGCTAAGAAGGTTTGTTACAACAGATCTGTTTGTCACAAAACCGTGTTGGTTGCTGCATATAATGTTTCGTAAATGTGCTGTTACGATGGGATGTACAAGGCATTCAAATATTTTCAAGAAATGACTGAGGATTGATATGGGCCGATAGTTTTTAACTTCATGTCTGTCGCTTTTTTTAAATATGAGAACTATATTGGCAATTTTCCATAATTGGGGAAAAGTTAAGGACTCAAGTGATCTGTTATAGATCATGTGTAGTGGATGAGCAATATGAATACTTGCCATTTTGATGAAAAAGGACGGTATACCGACGGGACCTGGTTCTTTGTTTGCATCTATTGACTTAAGCAGTTTTAGTACAGCATTTTCTGTCGCTTTAAAGTTACTGATAGTATTTTGTGGAAGATGATAAGACGTCCATGTGTTATTTAATTTTATTTCAGAAGGAATTCCGAAAGCTGAAGCTGGACGCTTATTATTAACAAATGACCAAAATTTTGTTAGTTAAAATATAGTTTCTGTAGCAAAACTTAGACAAATAAAGTATGCGTATTGTTAGGAATAGTTACCTCCAGATAGTCCCTGGTTTAAGTGTATAGTTTATAACGCTTACGGAGCCTTTCTTTACTTTTAATTGTTCTTATGAAATATCGGGAACACCAAATAGGAAATTTAGAGCTTCTAGTTTTACATTTGGGGATTGTATAATCAATAATATTGTCAATTATTTGGTAAAATATTGACACCATATTGTCGACATCACCACAGCAAGAGATTTCCTGTTCCCAGTCCACCAAACCAAGTTTAGAACACACTAGAGAATAGTCAGCATTATAAAAGTTATGGGTAGCAAATGACTTACTTTTCTGTTTTTCATGCCTTATAGATGTAATGCTAATTTCAATTGCTGGGTGGTGATTGTCTAGTTTGCAAATGGGAACAGTAACCTCAGATACCTTTACACTGCACATATCAAACAAAACCAAATCTAGCATTCTATTTTTGTGGTTCAGAACAGAGTTACGTTGGATCAAATTATTCAGACTTATAAAATCTACAAAGCTATGACCAATTGTGTTTGCATAGTCATAAGGACGTAGTTGATTATCTTCATTGAGCTTCCATCAAATGAAGCTTAAGTTAAAATCGAATATGATGAGAGTGTCACAGGAATGAGTCCACATGACTTTATTATAATTATTTAAGATAGGACTAATTACGCTATGTGAGATGGATGATGGAAGATAAATTACACCTATTAGAATATCTTTGACTTTACCATTAACAATTCGTCTGACAGACACCCAAAGATCCTCATTACAGCTTTCAAGAAAATATAGTTTTGGATACCGCAATCAACACCCCTCCACCAACTTTGGTAGAGGAGCTAGTTTACTCCCTATCCCGTCAATAAATTAGGTAGGATTCATCAAGTATTTCTCTGTCGAAAATAGTGTTATCCAACCAAGTTTCGTAGCCCATAACACTTACTGAAAGTCTTATTTTGTCTAACTTTGACTTAATGCCCCGAAAGTTTTGGTAGTGTATAGTTATTTTGTATATTTTTGTTAAACTTTGATACTGCAGCTATAGCTCCTGACTCTTGTTCATGTTAGAATGTCATTATCTTGAATGGGATAAGCAACAACAGCACATAGTTGCTTCATGACTGAAATCAAGTTAGCTGAATTATTTCCAGGAATTCCATTAACTTCCAAGCATCTTCACGAGCATGCTGTTCCACTAAGTTTAATCTGGTAGTGAGGTCAGAAACTTTATTTTGTAAGGTGCTATTTTCATTTTTCAGTATTTTAATGTCCTCTTCACATTTTTAAAATTCTTCCAACAATGTGAACATTGTCATAATCAGCACTTAAAAACTCAATTGTTGTTATCAGTTCTTTGATGACATGTAATTCGTCCTCAATGGCCTTCAGTTCTTTGGATACAAAAACTTCGATGCTCGCTTTAACGGATTCGCGTACAGCTGTATTGATTCGATTCTGATCATAAGCCATTAAATCAGAGTTCTTTCGGTAGAAAGCAAGTTGGGGCTCTTCTGAAAAGTCTGCCGTGATCTTATGTTGAGACGATTTGTTTTCTTTACGCGTGGTTATGTTAGATAGTGTACTATCCGATTGAGGCGACACGTCATGCACATTTGGCCGGTTTGGTGTGTGAGTATTATCACCTGTAGGTATAGTTGAGCACAGGACCACTTAGAAATAGTCTCTTTGCTCATCGATCTAAATCGCTTTGCATTCATGTTCGCGCGTATCAGTCCCATACAACCATTGCATGGAGAGCAACGTAGAGTCGAACTGTTGAGGTTGGACTAGCGCCGCCAACCAGTATTAGGTCCCTCCGAAAAAAAAAAGCAACGTAGATTCGCCGCTGACAATATTAAGACACTCTGCGAAAGTTTTGGCTCTCGATGCCATTAAAATTTTGATTTGTTTCAAATTTTACTTTGGAAGTGTGACAGATTTACACTTTCTTTAAAAATTTAAAAAAAGTCTTACGGCAGGGGGACCATGTATCATTATTCCATACACCACCGTACTCTCCACTGAGCTGTACTAGTTAGAGAACAGGTGATGACTAATCAGTACAGGTTTAACTGAGATTTTATAATAATTTATCAAATATGAGGCTGTTGTTAAAAGTTCATTGTTAATACTTAATAGTATTCAACACTTATTCACTTCGATTTCACTTTAGATTTATTGTTGTTTCTTATATTTCTGTAAACTTTCACCAGTAACTTAGCACTTAAATTAATTTGTTGATCATGTTTATGAGTCACTGAACACTACGTTACACTAATTTTATAATTAAAGTAGTTAGGTCGATTTTCACTTTCACTTATTTATGTCTTATAATAACAAAATATGTTGCTTATTACATTGTTAGACGTAAGGTTCCATGCACGAAAAATGGTTTACGAGTATGTTTAAACTATTTACAATTTTTTTGTACGGAGCCGTAGGTTTTACCCGCTGCTTACATCCAAACTTATTGTTTTCGTTAAGTAAGTCTCCAATAACTTGTAAATATGGACAAGAAGTAAAATTGGTCTGTAATTTTGAAGAAGTGATTTGTCACCCTTGCTAAAAAACAAAACAACGTCACTTCCAAGCCATGTCTTGGGAGGTACGCTGAAGGCCAAAAATCTTTTCAGCTCTCTTAATACAGGTTTGCCTCCTGTTCTAAGAAGCTTGACTGTAATTCCGTCTTTCCCCGGAGTTTCTCCCCCGTTGAGCTGCGCAAGAGCCAGACAATTGTTTTCGTCAAGACTCATGAGAATAACTTGTAAATATGGACAAGAAGTGAAATTAGTCTGTAATTTTGAAGAAGTTATTTGGCAGCCTTGTTAAAAAAACAAAACAATGCCACTTCCTAGCCATGCCCTGGAAGGTACGCTGAAGGCCAAAAATCTTTTCAGCTCTCTTAATACAGGTTTGCCTCCTGTTCTAAGAAGCTTGACTGTAATTCCGTCTTTCCCCGAAGTTTATCCCCTTTGAGCTGCGCAAGATCCAGACAATTTTTTTCGTTAAGACTCTTGAGAATAACTTGTAAATATGGACAAGAAGTGAAATTGGTCTGTAATTTTGAAGAAGTGATTTGTCACCCTTCTTAAAAAACAAAACAACGCCACTTCCAAGCCATGCCTTGGGAGGTACGCTGAAGGTCAAAAATCTTTGCAGACCTCTTAATACAGGTTTGCCTCCTGTTCTAAGAAGCTTGACTGTAATTACGTCTTTCCCCGGAGTTTCTCCCTCTTTCTTAGAAGAAACGACAACCCCCGTTCTAAGCTTTGTTAGATGACTTCTTCCAAGCTTCTCCATAAAGACCTTCGACCCTCTATTCTGCTCAATCACTTCGGTAATCCGTTACTAACTTGAGCAAGGAAGGTCTCAGCGTATTAGTTTGCGGATTCGCTTCAAAAGAAGCTTGACATCGGCAGACCTAACGTCTTCGTGTGCTCAGCGTTCCCGCCATAATTCCAAACGACTCATTATAGACTCTAGCTTTCCTGCTCTTGTACTTACTCTTACAGTATCCTTCACCCACATAACGCATGCAACCAGTCACACGACTCACGGCCTAGTCAATAGCCATTGTAGTTTCCGACGTATCTAGGGCATCGAACCGGTTTCCTAATTCCAGTTGGAACTTTTCGGCACCTACCGTGGTTCGCCAGAAGTAAGGTCGGAGTGTTGACTGTACCAAACGGACACGAGCGTGTAAAAAGCCCGCATTCAGTGAGTCTCTAACCAATCAGTGATCACTTCCGGTTTTAAGCCTGTTGATCACGGAGACATCCCTAAATACATGAAAGCATATGTCCGTCATAATAAAACCAATTCCTTATCATGACGAAAGTCCCCCATAACAACATTAAAGTGGGCCTTACAGGTATTATGTAAGGCCTTTGAGACATCCTCATAAGTTGCTTCCACGTCGTCATCAGGATGTGTCGAGGTTGGTGCGTATACTTGTACCACTTTGAGACTGTACCTCTTAGTGAGTTTAAATACGAGATACGACACCCTACTCGATACACTACAGATTTCGAAGAGGTTGCCTACGAGGGACTTATTCACGTGGAAACCCACGCCGCCTTGTGATGGAGTCCCTTCCCTGAAGTGGAATAAGTGACCCGATGGCAGAATTATGGTCGCTTCACCTTGTCTTCACACTCCACATAACCCCAGAACGTGCCATCGGATCTTTCCCAGTTCCACATCCAGCTCATCTAAGTTGCTATCTAGTCGAAGCGTTCGTCCGTTATACGTAGCCAGGTCAAATCGATCCATAGCCTGAAGATTCTTAGCATCCCTTGTTCCACCGTTACCGGTAGCGTGGAGAGGACTAGTGGAACTACCGGGAACTCGAGGCCAAATTCTTCTGTTGACGTGCATTGAAGGTAAGTCCTCGTAATTGCCACGTTAAGCAGGCGGGTTGGCAATCGCCGATTAGGTTTCGGACCGGCGCCACTGCTGCCTGTCGCCGATCTGATTGATGATACCGCCTCACGCGACCTCTGTCCGGTGCGATCTCTGTCCGGCACTCACGTCTACTACACGGTCATTATGAAGCAGACGGGACACCAAACAACCAGGTCTCTGAATCCATCTAAATCTATCACATTGTATAAATTGCTACACGATGACGGTGGTAAAGCTTTCTGCGATTTTCCAGTGTATAGTAGAAGTAAGGGCCCTAGGTGTGATTCCTGTGGCACCCCCGATGATGCAAAATATACACCAGAGACATATCCAGCACACACAACATGCTGTCTATGTTGGAAAAAGTAGGATTTAAACCATTTCAAAAGCGTCCCGAAAACTCCATACTTGCACAGCTTAAACAGTAGGATACAATAATCCGCCTTATCAAACGCGCTGCTGAAATCTGTGTAGATGGAGTCAACTTCATGATGCTTGTCCTGTCTATTCGCAGTGTAAATGCATTGGATTAGAAGATTTGTGATAACAGATCTGTTTCTCATGAAACCGTGCTGGTTACTGCATATGATATTTTGTAAATATGCAATAATGACGGGATGTACAAAGCATTCAAATATTTTCGCGATGTGACTGAGTATTGATGTAGGGCAATAGTTTATATCCTCATGTTTGTCGCCTTTTTTAAAAATCGACACTATATTGTCAATTTTCCATAATTGGGGGAAGTAGACGACTCGAGTGAACTACTAAAGATCATGTGTAGTGGATGAGCAAAGTGAGTACTTGTCATTTTGATGAAAAAGGACGTTGTACGTTGGGACCCAGACCTATGTTTGCATCTATCGAGTATAGCACTCTTAGTACAGCATTTCTTCTAAGTAGCTCTTGCGATATATAAAATAACATCTCATGACCTTCCTTCTTCGTATCTCGTCGTTTTCAAAACACCTACCTATCTACCTCAGCTACTATTTGAATATTTGGTGCCGCCGTATCGAGTAACGTTCATTTGGAAACGAAAGCTAAATTAGCCTCAAAGAAACTGGGCGTGCTCAATAGGTACTATTTATGAAAAATTGAAATTACTCATTCTTTTCTATCTAAGAACTGAGACATATAGAATAGTGATAGACTTTTTTTATGATATTAAAAGCAATTAACACGCAGTTAGAACCGTAGCAACTACTGACACCCATAAATATCCGCATAATCAGAGGTTATTTAGATAGTATAAGAGGTTATTTAGATATTGTAAGAGGTTTTTTAGCTAGTACATTTTAATAGTAGTTACTCTTGATCTGCTATTACTTCGCTGTAAAGCCGCAAAAGACAGTATCTCTTATAGGATATGGTCCGTCAATATTTTTCCTAATAGGACATTTACGATCGAAAAAAATTTAAACTAAGGTTATACATTGTGGGTACAAAAAATATACTTGTGAAAATCAATAATAGTAACTCATAAGAAATGTATCACCAGTGAAACCGTTTCCGATGCGGGCGCCCACACGAATCGGCGCTCGGCGGAAGCAGCGCATGCAGATATTAAAAGTAGGCAAAGATACTAACGCATACATCGAGCCACATATACGCGACCTGCATTTGTGATAACGTGCATAAACGTTCTATAATCGGCTTTGTTCGAAATTTTTATTATGTTGAATTTCCAAATTTGCTATTCATTTGTTCACACTCCTCCAGCCTTTATGATAATAGTTACTAATTAAATTAAATTTACTAAATAAATTTGTTCCTATGGATTACTCAAGTTGTGTTGTAAAAAATAAATGATCATGACGAAGAAATATAAAAAAAAACCTGGCTTCCTTGGGATGTGTGGGACTCGCGGAAGAACCAAATACTCACTAAAACACCGAAGGTGCTATCAACCTATATTGAGGTGCTTCGAATCTATGGGCAACAGACACGTATGTGTAACTCATAATAATAATAAAGGGATCAGACCCCTAACCTAACCTAAACCGATAACCTGGACCAGCCCCGATCGATGTTGCGCCGGCCGTTCGTATCTTAATCCCTGGTCTCAAAAGAAGATCCGGCTAGTAAAAACGACACAATTAGGTCCCTGACGTTTCTCAACGAACTATCGTATTGGCCTAACAGGAAAACAAACACGTGAAGTAAGCCAGGAAATAAGTGAAATATACACATACGTTTCTATAGTAATAAATAGACCTTGTGTTATCTGATACTTAGAAAGTAATTTTACCCAAAAAACAACAAAGATATTCATTCAAAGAACAAAATGGAATCAAACAGTAAAGTTACATAACATCTTGCATATGGGATGTTAGGCATCAGTTTTGTAACAAAATAACGGCAAGCTGGATTGATTCCTGAATAACATCCATGTTTGATTTATCATGGAATTTTCCACGAAAATTGTCAATAGTTTACACGAGGAATACGCTCAATTTCTATGACTCAAGTGGTTTCAAACAAAGGTAACCAAATGTTGCTGGAATAAACAGAAGATTCGTAATGAACTACCTATTTATAGAGGTGATAATTCTACAACAGAAACTTCTTTGTTAGTTCGCCAAGTGTAGTGTTGTACGAATAGACTAACACGTCTGTGAGACAAATTCAAATTGGATTTAACCAGTCACTAATAAAATTAGCACCTATACAGAAGATACAAATTCGTCTCCAGTGTTGACACACAACGGTATATTCTGATTTACAAACGTGAAACGTTTCTTTGTAAGTGACAATCACTTATCTTATTATATAGAACTCTGTTTTCCATATCTGTTCTAAAATAAATGGTCTCTTCTATTGACGATCTATGTGTTTTCTTTAATCGTGTGCTGTTATTTAGTGACTGACAGACGATGCACATATATTATACAATAGTAATTAACATTGAGAAATAATTATAAATTAAACTTACACACATACATCTTCACGCCAGTTTAATAATGGGATAGGCAGATATGATATAGATCCTTACAAGCAACGTTGGCAGATACTCCTACCATCCTTTGATTACATCAGTTGATGCTCAGCTTTACAGCTTTCTTAAAAAATATATCTTTAAGTACGTAATAACACTGTTCAGAGGTAATCAATTTTTTATTGGAACACGGGTGATATTAACTGAAGAGTTTAACTTAGTTACCTACTAAATTATTATTAATCTATTTACGAATAATGTAGCTTACATTATTCGTAGATCACGATGATAAAGATAGATGTAGAGTAGAAAAGATACTGATATGATACGGTGATCGAAAAATTATCACGGTCAAGGTTATGTTTTCACGATTTATATTTCCTAACCTGCAACCGTCGCTTTTTAAATACAATACTCTAGCTTGCGTATTGTGTTTTGACCCTCATTTACATTTTATTTCACAATATGTTAACATCACTCAGTAAATACCTTAACCCTTATACAGTACTTTAGTCTTGAATTGTACGATTCATTTGTACTGTTTTCGCTTCATCTTGTGGGCCATAGCAAGAAACCATCCGTAGACTCCCTGAAGTAGTATTGTTCTTCTTAATTTTGTTATACAGACCAAATGCAACCGGCATCAATTGTCTGGACACAATCACATGTAGTAAAGCGAGACGGCATCGCTGTGTCCCACTGTAATGTTAAATATTGTGATATTATCTACTAATACTACTCCATAAGTTTTCATTATTGGTACTAGCCCATGCATGGATCCATTGTTATTAGTGGTCTGAAATAACATTTATTTACTATTTATTATAATATCTTTCTCTAATATATTTTGTCCCGTTCTATTTTTTGGGGTTCTACTCTTCAAAAATAAAAGAGGTAACACAATTATAGGATCGCTTTATTGTTCGTTAGCCCTAAAGTCCGTTTGCCTGTATTTGTTTATCTCATCGTCAATTTGTCGTGTTTGTGGAAGAATATGTAGGTGTTTATGGATCGTGATGTGTGGCAGTCCGTTCTCCCTGCCTATCCGATTAGGCGTGAAGATGTGTTATTGTATATTCAAATCTGCTTATACTTAGGTGATAATGATGTATCTTCAGTATTATAATATATTGGCCTCATTCATGTCGGGAACAAAACATTTATATACAAACACTAAGAACAAAACTATGTCACATTAGTTGAGACATTTTGTAAAGAGGACGTTACATTATGAATATGTATGCCTTTGTCGCAGCCGAGTCTTGAACCCTCATTTGTTACACGTTTCTCTGTCTATTATATTTAGAATTTCAATTATACTTCGTTCGTATGTTTCGATAATTTACACTGACAATCATTGGGTGATCTTAATACTGTAAATGTGTGTGATCACGACCGTTACATCATGGTGAAAACGTCGTGAAACGATGATAATAATAATAGATAATAATAATAATAATAATGAATCGATATTACTTCCATTAAAATAGTACGCGACTATAAGCAAATAAAGTGGATATATTGTGAACGGTCAAGTGTTCTCTTTTTTCTTTTTTTCGGATCTGATTTTTTATAGAGTAGGTCTCCCTATCTGAGCGAGATAGGTATAAACGAGCAATCTGAGACTGACAGCCGACGTCCATAGTCATCCGCGTTATTATCATGCGGATGCGTTGCCGACATTTCCGGATCGGCCAGTTCAGTGAGTGAGCATAGACCTAAAGCGTAATCCAGTGCCAACAGTTTTTGTCCCGCTCGCTCAACCGTTCGGATCCGTTCCAGCACATTTCAGCTGTCCTTTTCAGGACGTGAACGCCGAAGCGTGCCGGAACATTCAACTGCAGAAGCCTGTCGTCGTGACGTCACGTCAATTTATTATAAACGGGCGTGATTATCGCGGCGCCCCGCCGAAGCAGTTCGCCTTGAAGGATCGCAGAGGACAACACCCGGCTCGGTATGAGAAAGTTCCTTGTGCTCCAACAAGTATCAGCCTACCGACCACGGGCCTCCCGCCCGTATCAGGACCGCCTCCACTTCCTCAACATCATCCAGCCGATCGCTCCCGAGGGACCCGAGGATTAGAAGCGGAACCCCTCCATCATCAACAGCTAAGAACCCGATCGCCACCACCGCGAAATTCCTGATACACACTAGTCAGGTAAGCAAGCTCCGCACCAGCCCCGCCGTGAGTGCACCGCACATGCCACGCACCGAGACGGCGCCGGCATGCAGTGCGAGGGACACTGATGTCCACTCGCCTGTATGTGTTCCGGCGCCCCCCGGGCGCGAAGCCGAGACCGTGCAACCGCCTCGCAGCGAGTTGGAATGGGCCGACTTCATCACGAAAAAAAGGTACTCCCTGTACCTTCACACCCCTGAGTTCCTGCGCACCATGGTCGGTTACCAGCAGTCGGTCGGCATCATCGATTCAGAAGGTGAATTCACCACCGACGCTAGTAAACGATTAAAAGCTTTAAAAAAGCGGGCACGCTCCCCATCGCCGGCCGCACGAACTGATGTTTGTTCGCCCCTGGTGAAAAAGTCATCGAGCACCGTCACGCTTGCTATGCAAGCGTGACGGCGACAACACTCCTTCGTTGTCAGACCAACAGAATCGCCCAATCAGCGCGCCCGGCCCAAGTGGGGCTATGCCGCCGAAAAATTTTTCGAGGTACCCTCCACTCATTTTCGAGCGCTTACCTAATTGGACGCGCCACTTTCAAGCGCTCCGAGACCGGCTCGGCCATAACAGTAGCGGCCGCCCTTACGGGCAGGGCGTACGCTTCACGCCGAGGGACCAGAGTGTGTACCGCATCACTCAGAGATACCTCTCGGACTTAGAACGCGATGAGGGAATCTCTTGATTCTCGTACTCGCTCCCGGCGGACAGGAGCGTCAAAGTCGCAATCGGAGGCGTTCTACCCCGGAAGAGATCACCGACGTCCTACTTGACATCGGCTTTAAACCCGAATATATAAATACCCGCCAGGGGAGACCGGGGTGTATACACCTGGCGTATATCAAGAGGTCGGCGACTACGATCCCCGACATCTATGCCGTCAACAGCCTGTTGGGCATGAACGGGATCGTAGTGGAAGCCTGGCGCAGCCTCCGAGGCCCGGCTCAGTGCCATCGGTGCCAGAAACACCCCTACGACCGGTCCATAGTAATGGAGTGAGACCCTGCTGCCGCCGGAAGAGGACCAAAGTCCTGATACGGCTCCCTCTGCCCCCTTGCAGGGGTATGAGATGACCCAGTCGCCGACATTTCCACAAACCGCACGAAACGTGACAACGACCCTGTCACTTTACGGTCACGTCATGTGAGCGAGAGGTTGCAGTGCAACATGGCACATCTTACTACTATTTATGTTATACTTTGAATAAATAATAATAAATAATATGAACAAATCTATGCTGTAGAAGCCCAGCTTCATTGGATTGCTGAGTGCTCGTCGGGCGACGAGACTAGGTTTGGGATCGAAACGGGAAGCCCCTTCACTTCCGGAGATAAATGAGTTGCATCACGACATGAGAACGTGTATAATAACTAATTTGATTAATACTGTCAAGGTAAGAGAGGCCGCGGGGCTCCTCAACCTCGCCTCTGACGTCGAGGGATGCTCGCGCGTGGTGGCAAAAATGGCCTCTGTGCTTACCGGAATGAATAGCTCATAGAGAGGTTCATGACCGTAGGGTTCGTACCTCCCTTCGGCTCGTCAAGTGTTTTGCGTGATGTTCTCACAAAGGCGTGCACATTCTCTCTTAAAATTTATTCTGGTTTCACGACGGTCATCAATTCTTTGTTCTGTTTCTACGCTCAATGCACTGCATGTACTGGGAAATTTCGGCCAATCAATTAATAGTAATGATACAGCGACTTTTAGAACGTTCTTCTAATAAATGTAAACTGTAAATTTACTACCAGGTCTGGCTTTATAGTTTACACTGCAGCCGTGACGTATGCAATAATGCTAGATGACTTAAATCTATACGTTTAACATATTAAGATAAAATCCGTTAAAGAGACACAACAATGAATAACATTCGCGTAAATATACGAAAACAATATTAATAAATATTTTTAATAATAGATAGTGCTATGCCACTCACATCAGGCTGGCACGACGAGGAGGTAACTAACTCTCACTCACGTAAAACCACCGTGAAGTGATAGCATTTCGTGTGGTTTGTTTGTAGCTGTTGGCTCATTGTGGAGGAAAAAAGGATGGCAACGCATGTGCATGACAATAATGTGGATGTCTATGGATGTCAGATTTCTCGTTTGTCCAATAAAAAAATACTATAAAAATTACAAAATTTAAATCAATATAATCTAAACTAGCATATAATATAAGAAGATCCTTAACGTATGGGCCAAATGGGAGCTAGGAGACGAAAGGTCTTATATAGAAAATGGGAGACACTGGTTTTGGAGGCCAAGATTCACAAAACTCAAAGTAGCATCTGATATTATAAACATAAAAAAGTTTTTAACATTATGCATTATATGTTACACTTAATAGTGTTAATCTTTGGTTCGTTCAAGCCAATTGTTCCAATAACAGAAATCAATTCGTGATCCACATTGGATTTATTTCATTACTTACTGTACCTCTCGTTTTTTATGGCTGATTATGAATATGATTAGTTGAAAAGTCTATACATAATATTTAAGTAATATGTAGGTCCAGCAAAATAATGACATGTAATAAATAATCAAACCAAATTAAAGAATATACATGCGTACATAAATTTCACTTGCATCCGCCATATCTTTAGATATAATAATAATAATCTTTATTTAACAATCGTATACGGTATGTCCTGTTCTCAGTCTACTTATACGTCATAGACAAATAAACCTGATTGGATTTGCAAAAGAGCGCAAGACTACGACTGTCTTGCCTAAGTAAAATAAAAAAGCTTCTTCCATATTATTATAATATGCGGTTGTTACCGACCAAA
>JAFELO010001670.1:254078-305805 GCA_017140195.1 Eumaeus atala
TATATATATATATATATATATATATGCCATGTGCTATGTACTGAAATTACTTGTGTTAAGCCTTGTGTGGGTCCGCTCTTTATACCCCTTCTTATAAGAAGAGAAGACTAAAGGGCAGGACGAGGAGTTCAAAATTTTCGGGGTTATCATATGGTGTAGAATAACCGCTGTGTAGAGATGGTGTTGGTCCTTTAGAGGACTGACTAGCCATCGAGGTGCCCTGATGATTTCCTTTTCCGGGGAACCTCACAGCTCGCGGAACTAAAATGTGCCACAAGCAGCACACGTCACTGGACCCCACCCGGGACCGGTGATGGCGCGTAAATGCATCTTATTTATTTACATCTTATTAGCTTTGCACAAATAGAAAACAGTCGCTCAGTGTCAAACTGGCGCCCTTGTCAAATTCCCCACGGCTTAATTAATTATTACAGGCCAGTTACGGTTTAAATAATTATAGAAATACACGACCATATTATCTGTCAGAAACAGGCGCAGTCGCGAGTAACAGATAGTATAATAAACCTTACTATCGGTGTACGAATTAAATCATCAGATCGATGTGAGTTAATGGCTCTCAATTTACTTTTCATACTACAGAGCGTTCAACAGAGCGCGTGCGCGGTCGAGTATCGGATATTCATAAAGTTTACCGTTGCGAGATCTCTATCATTGACACACTTCATATTTTAAACACAAACTGCGATTTATTAATGACATTTTACTTGATTGCGGGATTCACGTCTGTGGTGTAAAAAAAGCAATGACATATGAGCAACTTGAAACGCCCTGCGCGCCTCGAATACACTTAACAAAAATAAATCTCATATATAAAATTCTCGTGTCACTATGATAGTTACCTTACTCCTTCGAAATGGCTTTATCGAATATTTTTGCCAAATTTTATATTCATATTCGGTAGGTAGGTAATAAATAGATTATTTTTCGTATCCCTAAGTGATAAGGGTTGTTCACACAACCCGCCAAAACAACGTTTGCTACGTTGATGTTGATTGGAATCAATGATTATTCATTTGTATATTGGTCCTTAATGGTCCTGCGTGACATCTTGAGTGTCGCGTTTCGAGCGGTGTGTGAGTAGCCGGTCCAATGGGGGGAGGTGAAAATGAGAGAAACGCATCAGCATAGTAACTTGACGAACGATTTTTACAATTGTTTTTCCCTTTATTTCCGTTTATAACAAGTATTACCTATGTACCTATGTTTAAATAATTTAGAGTACATGAAGAGAAAAATATACTGCAAGATGCTAACACCACTAGTGAGGCCTGCACGCCTAGGGACATTCATCTCCCTTACATAACACTGGCATAAATACTTACGAAATGCCTCCAACAGCTCATTCCTCCCTTGAAAAATATAGTATAATTAAAGACAAAATACAATAAGTAGGCACGATGAAAAAAGGTTATAGTAATTTTTTTAGGAGTCTGTGTTATGGGAATACACGGCGCATTATATCTACTTCGAATATACAAGAAGACACTTGAACAAGAAGGCAATTCGAGTATCCATTTCAATTCGGATACAAATAAAGCGAGTCTTCGACTTAGCAACAGCTTCAGTTCTATTCCATAGTGACAAAAAATACAATGGAAGAGAAAAAAATCTAAGTAAAACCTTTTCAAAATTTAAATACTTTATAACTCTCTTTAACAATGTCTTCAGAAAGTTTAAAGAAATGATAGCCTTTTTTATTCCCATATTAGTAAAAGCACCGACAAACAAATATGCCGTAGAAAGAAACATCCGGATTGCAAATGTTTCGTTGTTCGTTTGTCCAAATACGGAAGCGCAAAATTATGGAACACGTGTTATTAAATGCTGGTGGACTTTATTAATAGAGAATTAATAAAGTTTATGTAAATATAGAGTTTGACGTCCGGCTGGCTCAGTTGGTAGTGTGGCGGCTTATGCACATGTTACACGAGGTCTCGGGTTCTAATTCCGCCTAGTTCATATATGAACTATGTTCAATTAATCATATAATTATTATTGTCGTGACTATATTATGTATCTTGTATTGAATTCTATTTCAGTTCTATTGTAGTTGTTTAGTTACTAATATTAATAGATAGTTATGGCTTAATCTATCGTATTGAGCAACTGTAATGATAGATCGATAAGTGTTGAAATACATAAATAAAATAAAAAAATATTTCTGTAATAAAAGTCTTAAATATATAACGTTTCTTAAATTTACACAAATATTTTAAATACGTCTCCGTGAACTACCTGTACCACAAGTCCCTACGGTACTTAGCACAGGGCTAGACTGACGAGGCTAAAAAGGGTTATAAGTCCACAGATAGCATATTATTGTTACAGGTAAGGGACTACCTAAATCTCTATATTTTACTTCACGACTATGTCTGTTGGTAGCGGCGGAAATACGCATGTTATGTCAATACTGAATAAAATTCGATGTTGTTCTCGCAGGTGTCTTTAGAGGTTTCAATCAGTGGCCAGTGAGAATAAGCAAAAGTCGTGCAGAAAAATCAGTAATATTATAAAGAACTAGAGATCCGCCTTAATAACGATCGAAAAATAAGAAATCGCTCTATCCACGGATGAAAACCGCACAGAAAACCATTTAGCCAAGTAGATTTTGAGAAAATTTATCAGATACAGGCAGACAGCCTTTGGGTATTGATGTCTTAAATTTACGCGAATGTTAGACATTACAATAAAACTACTTTTATAGATTTACAATATATAATAAACAGCGATAAAATCCGTAAAAGTAGGTTTATTGTAAGCCTTTGGGTACTTATACTTATTTGTATACTTGTAACCCGTGTCTGTCCATGAAAATTCTTTCACCGAAAAAATGTCAAAGATCTATTAAAATTAATTTTCGCGGATAAAACGGAGACGTACAACTATTAACAATGGATTGAATTCTTCCTTGCGAATAAGTTGCTCTTGATGTTAAGAAATAAGATCGTAAAGCCAACTTGTAAGGTAAGTAAGCAATAAAATAAAACTTCTTTATTTTTTTAATTCCTTTTATATACATTTTTAGGTATTCATTGCAGCAATACTTCGCCTTGCAACTTTGACGTTGGCTTGAAAAATTGGATCAACTGTTCAAATTTTCAAATGCTTTTGTTAGAGGAAGTGCCAGTACTTGTGATAGGGGTATGGGGGTGGCATGACTGTTACCTCTCGCTCACATGACACCACCGCAAAAGTGACATCTTTACTATTATGCGGATGTGTATGGGCATTGGTAGTTATCAAAAGGCTCGACTGCACGTACGTCCATCATATTAAAAAATAAAATATAAACAGGCCGTGTGTGTATATTGCCTGTCTTCCTGTGACGATGTTCTTTTTATGACACTGGCTTTACTAGCATCACCACGCGGTTTCACTCGCGTAATTCAGGTTCTGTTAGTCGTAGCGTGGTGATATTGGTATGGCCTATCTCAATAAATGGAATATTCAACTTTTTTTTAATCCAGCCAGTAATTTCTGTGATTAGCGCGTTCAAGCATACAAACAAACACTATTTATATTATTAGCATGCAATTTAAATATGTCGGTAATCTAGAGGCCCTGAACGTTAGTTTGCCTTCATTTGCTATAAAAATCTGAGTATAGTAAGCATATGCTATAAAAAAATATAGAACATTTAATCATTCTGACGTAATGATAACAACAAAAGATTTAAAAGTGGCCATTTATAAATACCAAGTTAACCGCAAGATAATCCATTAAAGCTAATTTATTGCAGACATTCGCTTATACCTACACGTATGTGGATGATAAACCGTAATACTAAATAAGAATTTAAAATAATCACAAGATTGCGTATTAGCAGCACTGAACTAGCAACCGCTACTGGCAATTACTGGCAACTACTGAGAAACTGTTGCCCTATAGTTATCCCTAGCTACTGGCATACTATGTTAAATATATACCTTTTTTAAAGTATAGACGGGCAAACGAGAAATAAAAGCATTGTAACCACTACCCAAGGCCATGAACTTACACATGCGTTGCCCACCTTTCCCCTCAATGGGTCGTCGGCTATTCTCAAACCGCACGAAACGCGACACTGAAGATGTCTTTTTAAGCCGGTATCATGTGAGAGAGAGGCTCGCATGATATGTACGTAGCCAGGTCAAATCGGTGGTAGCGATCCGTAGACCGGAGTTCCTTAGCACCCCTTGTTCCACCGTTACCGTGGCCGCTACCGAGGCCAGAACTAGTGAACTACCGGGAACTAGGGACCGAAGTCTATTGCTGTGGTCCATTAGAGGGAAATGCTCATAATTGCCACGCTGAGAAGTCGGATTGGCAATCACAGTTGAGATTTCGGAGCGGTACCACTATTGCCTGTCGCCGATCCGATTGATGGTACCACCGTAAGTCATCACGACCGCTCTCCGGTGTTCAAGTCTATTATTTCACTGCCACAATGAACATGACATCAGAAAACCAGCTCACTGGAGCCTTTTAATTGCTAAGAGGCTTATGTTCTTTGACGGCTTTTAAGTCACCCTGGCCTTGGATTGAGGGAATACCCTCATTCTTAGGCCCTCCCACACAGCAAGGTGTGAAGAAACTATTGATACAATTTCCCAAGTAGTGTTTGATCCTCATGTAAACAGAAGGTATAGTTACAGTTCGATTCTCAGCTAATTGGAGAAGAGCGGAGAACGTGTCTTTGCTTGCAGCGGATTCGGTCCAGCACTATCCGGGAGTTGATTTTTGACTGCCGCTGCGCAGCTACAATTAATTACCGCTGTTTTTGAGAATTTTATATGCTCCGTAACTTGGATTTTGGCGAGATTATTAACCTCTGTGAATGTGGAATACAAATTGTGCAGAATGTTTCTTGTTTTACGTTTTTTACCGGATTTTATCTATTTTTTTATCCTCAAATGATGCAAGGACCTACAAGGCCTAACATGAATGGTGATAGATCGCGCCTCATTTGAATAGCGAATAAAAATATCATAGCTTAACCAAAAAAAGTTAACCTCCAAAATATTACATTCTAACCCAGACGCTGGAAATGCATAAACAATTTGTGCCTGGTTGTATCTCGAGTTAAAGCCTTTTATAACCTGTCATAATCGGTTTCGGTGGTCTAAAAAATGTGTGAAAATTACGCTACGTATTCTACAAAAAAAATGATTGTCACTTCATCAGTACCTTACCCTACCCTTCAAATCTAGAATAAATCGTCCAGCAATTCATGCTGGCTCCTATATATACTAAGGCACAAACAAAAAAAAAATCGAATCCCCAGGGTGAATAGTACAAAATGTAAGACAATTATTCTAGACACTGCCTGTAAAGTTCATAGAGGTTCTATATATTCTCAAAACTTCTGGACACCTTGTCACTGCCTATATAATAAATAATATAGTTGATTTAAAAAAAAATACCACAATATAAAGTAAATACATTCTCATATAATATTCAGAAAAGTTTCCGTAGTAACGCCACATTAACTTTTGGCTAAAACTCAAAATGTATTCGTTTGCGCTTGGCGTTTTACAAAAAACCAGTTTTGTGTGGGTTATTTATACACGTGAATATAATAAAATGCAAATCTTACCAAGAACCGTTATTATTACGACACGAATATTTATCTCGTTTTTATGAGTCTGCCTGCATCTATAGCATCTACAAACTTATTTTGGGCCCAAAAAGTGTATTTATTGTTTTAATAATTTTATCCAAATTCAGATTTGCAAAAGGAAATAAATAAGTCACACATATTTTAAATATAATTATTGCCCAAAATTACACATATATTACAAATCATCGGCTGTATGTTCTTTAAAGAGAGATATGAAACACCGACGTGTTACAAAATCTGCTGTCTGTGAGCATGCTGAAGTTGGCCCCTGCCATTACATTACATTTGATAAACCACAAATCCTTACCAGGGAACACCGATTCCTTCCAAGGGTGATCCGTGAGGCTATTGAAATTAAAAACGCTCCAAATTTTAATAGAGAGGATGGCTGGGTTCTTCCCTCTGCTTGGGATCCAGTCGTGAACATAATCAAATCAAAAAGTAATTAAAACTCCTCAAGACAGCAAGATATAATAAGTACTGTTTGCGTTAATCCGAACAACTAAAATTATAATTCTGTCGGGTACTTTTAAAAACTTGGTACATCAGGACATCTGTCATCTCAGTCCACCCGTGACCATGGTTGCTGTAAAGCTTCCGAAACATCGGGCTACATAAATAATTTAATAAACCGCGATAAAATCGAGCGAGATTTTATTGTAATGTCTAACATTCGCGTAAACTTAAGACATCAATACGATTTAAGTATGTTAAATCAGTTGATTTGTCGTGACACACTTTGTTTCGTCGTAGCTCTGCTCTGCTAACTCTGAAGCAATTCTTGAAAATCACTGTGTGTCTTAAACGCTGTGCTATAAGGTTTTTGCAGGGTTATTTGAAATGATTTCACTTCTATTTTATGAATAATTTGTAATTAATTCTATGTCACTGTAATCACCGTTCTTTAGTCAATCAGACCACTGTGCAGGCTATCCATCCCGTATGTTGAGATACTCAGGACCCAAAAGAAAGATGAAGCATAGTTTCATTCAGACACCTATGTCAATTTTATTAAGCTTCACCTCACTTTAAGTACTCAGGTCGATGAAAACGGGTTTGAACTATATGGCAACAAACATAAATCCGACACAGAACTCGCGCTCCACCCTCGTAAGCAAAAGAAACAATACAACGATATACTCTTTTTTAACATCAAATAAGGCAAACGAATTATTGCATTGTGTAACCATGTCCATAAATATCCACATCTCCAGAAAGTATCCAGATGCACTACCCAGATACTAGTAGATTTCGTGGGTACCGCAAGCTCAATGATGGATGGTATTCGTAGAGCGGTTACATAGTTTAGATCTTTAGTAGGACGTGTACTAATGTAAAAGTTCAGCTGCATTATACTTCCATTAGTGTGACATGACTAGGGCGCATTTCTCGCTCACATAACACTGGAACAAATTGATATCGTAGCGTTACGTGCAGTAGGTGACCCAATGGGTTTAAACAGGGCAGCAAACACATATCTACATAATTACGCGCATTGGAATACATTTAAAAAAAAAGATACATGGACTGCCTTTTTCCCTTATAGCGAAAAAAGTTGTATATAAAATTGCGTGGAGCTGTCTGGGCGACGACGCGCGGAGTCGTGGGAGCTTCACATCACAACTATGAGGTTCACAACGTGCAGTCTACTTTATTGTGGGCTTGGTTTTTATGTGAAGCCCTTCTTTGCACAGTGCACTCGGCTGAGCGTAGTTGGAAGCGCAATCTATATTACGGCTTTTAATTCATCAATTGTGACTGTGAACTGAAAACCGTTCAAAGTATTCACAATTATGATTACCCGTGTCAATAATTACTAGGTTTATTTATAAATAAACCTCTAAAAAATTAACTTTTGAGATGAGTAAATTTTAATACTTAGTGTCATTAAATTAAACTAACTTAAATTAAATATCAATGTCATCCAAATTTTCTAAGTTATAAAAAGGAAAAAAAAAACAATTCTTAAATAAGTACAAAGGAATAATAACACCGCAGCTGAATGAAATAAATACAACACTTTCATGTAGAGAATAATTTGCAGGTATCAACTTTTTTTTTATAAAAATCTATATCTCGTCTATAAAAACATTTGCTGCCTTCCGCACAAACCATTTATCTCTTGGGAATTAATTTATCTAAAATTTTAATATTATCTTAAAATACCATAACAGCATCATACAATAAATATATTACTCATTGATGATGTTATAATTCAATTACGACTTCTAAATAGTATATAATAATAACCTTTGTATAAAATCGAGCACGTGGCGAAACTGTAAATTGTAAAAATACAGCGTTGAAATAATAGCTTAACTTCATGGATCCGGTAGGTACGAGTCTGGTTACTAAGTTGGCGACTGAACTTGAAAGAGGTTAGTTGCCGAGAACTTGAGCGGAGTCGGCGGCGCGTAACTGCCGACATTGTAACAAGTAATAATTGCGCAATGTACGCATTTACTGCGAACCATCATCTAACAATATTCTATCGTATTTCTTTCAAGCCACGTCTTTTTTATGCTATAAACTTAATAATGTTTTTTTTTTACTTACTAAGTTTCCGTTTCAATTTCCGTTACTGGGTTACTGACTAGCCGACTAAATGACAACACACAGCCTACTGGACCGGCACAGCTCTCATTTGGAACAGAGGTAGCTGAAACATATAAGAATACAAATTTCATCCCTGAGATTGTGAAAGAGGGATATGATCAGATCCGGAACTAGAATATTTATGAATGAGACCAGGAATCAGTCCACTTATACACCCGTAGCAATCAAAAATAATATAATTCTCTAATAAGAACTTAAATATTAGGGAGCCGATGGGGGCAGGAGAAAAGAGAACAAAGTATCACCAGGAGAACAAGAACGCTGATGTATCGGTAGTTGTCAAAATGTTTCAACTGCTCGTTTTCCCCTTGTACTACAATAAAACTACACAAGGGACTAAATTCTACAGGACTGGTATAGCCTGTGCATTAGAATTCTAAAATTGAACCTACTAGAATACAGAGCATGCACCCACCAGAATAGACAGACTGCAGCACAGATATGCTGTATCTAGTATCTAGTAAGCAGTGTAATGAAATCCGTCACATAATTATAATAATATTTTTATTATTAGGATTCCCTGTTTATACAAGGAAGGCAAACAAAATATTTTGAACTCACGTATAACTTCTTTTGTACTAATTTTTAATCCCTATTTCACCTTAGGGATAAAATTTGTATTATTATATGTTTCAGCTACCTCTATACAAAACAGGTGCTATATCGGTTCAGTGTATGTTAATCTGCACATGGCACATATATACATCTATTTCACCGATAAATGCATTCGGCTGACGCAAAGAAACCTCTTAGTACTAGAACCCAAGTGGATGTTCGGCCATAGAGATAATTGATGACTATACAATAATGGCGTGAAAATAACATAAACCACTATTGGTGATGTTAAACTTTTATGGTTGTAAATCCTTTCGGCGCCGGAGGGAAAAATGATGAGAGTAAATTTTTACAATGCACGCACACACCGTCAAGGAAGCCCCAGTTTTTTTAGTTTTTCTCTTCTTACGCCAGAGAAGTATAACTTTTAACACGTGGATATAAGTACACACCAAGTTCTTTTTAATAAAAAAACATACTTAATAAAACACGTATAGACTTTAAAAAATCAGCTGTATTATATAAATTTTACATTCAAGAAGGGGAGCTCCGAAAAGAATTTATGAGGGACACTAAATGTAACAAAGCTGAACTTTTCATTTTACACATAATAATATTGCTAGTTCTAATTTTAAATTGGAACATAGTGACATATTCTTAACTTTTGTTATCCATTCGTCATATGTGAGGGATTTAGAGTTAAGTATATATTTCTTTTTAGTAGATATAAGGCTGACTTAATCATATGAATAAATAAATATTTAAAAAAAAGGAAAAAAAGGGGGAGCTCGGGCTCTAAAACGAATTACATCACAATACCCGTACCAACACAGCCCATGCATAAGAAGGACTTTTAAATTACGGTTTATTTTATTTACACATGCCAGGCGTAACAATTAGTATTCTTGCCAAAACATATTGTTTAATTTTTTGTAACAAAGCCGAGGCACACATGAGCGGAGTACATAGTACATCTCTCAAGGTAACTCCTAAATAACAACGAACATCCGTGCATGTTGAACAGTTTTCGCGGTCTCTTCACTCCTATCTTTTATCTTCTAGAAACACAGATTAACCCAGCAGAGGTGGTACAATATTGTGGAGTATTAAAATAAATGTAGCGTTAAGAGTCAGCGTACTACAATAGTTTAACTTGAACAAAAACATGTCCCTAACACCTACCTCTAAAGCTTTTTATGGGGTTTTAGGTATTTTTTCTCTATTGTCTTTTATTGTTTTGTAACTATCTATTGTCTCAAGTTATTGAAGTCCAAGCAAAATACGCCGTCCCATCAACAAACGAAAACACACATTTACCCACATGTTTATTTAATTAATTATATTTTACAAACTTTTAAATATTTTTTTTCTCTTCCGGTCAAAATCCTTCAAAGTATATTTCAAAATATAAATCATAACTTCCTTTCCTTCGTGGCAGAGGCTTACACGCTGTGACTCATCACATATGATTCAATTGACCTAGATTTTAAGCTCAAATTTTCCCAGAATTTAATGATCGAGGATTATGACCATCAATTTTTTTCCGTATCTTGCTTTGTTCATTTTAACATTCATTATTTAGTTCGCGATGTATTTAGCAAACCGTAACCACCTTAGTTACTATCTGTACTAATATATTTTTAAACATATTTTAACAATACATAAAAAAAAAATTGAATATCCTATACAGGAGGAATATACCATAATATAACATAGATTTATGAAGTTATATAATAAAGAATATAAATACAATTTAATATATAATACGTATTTAATAAAATACTTAACAAAATAGTTGTTCTGAGTGTGTTATATGAAGATGCCGTAATATAGAAAGGCTTATAAGCACTTTTACTAGAATCTGTATTTGTGATGGCACAAAAGGTGGCTGTGGACGCGGGCGAATGGGACGGACGGACGTCGGCGCGGGCGCGGGCGGACCTGTTCGGGCAACGGTGTCGCAGGCGCACACCTACGAACTCAGTCCTTTCGCAGCAGCCAATGGTACTGCATGCCGCTAGCTGCGTCAAAATAAACGCGAGGAAACCTATTGCAGTGTTATGATGAAAAACTTGTGTTGGTTTTTGGACGTGTATGTTCTATAGACCTGGTGATACAGACGAACAATCGGATCAAGTGCAGTGTGTAAACATAAAAAATGCCGAAAATATTCCTAATAAAGAAGCGACTGTATGAGCAGCAGCTCGGATTGCAGGAGGGTCAGGAGCTTCTAGCAAGTAAAACTGACCCGTTATGCCCTGGATCACCGTTAGATGATGGACCTATACCACTACTGTCAAAGAAAGACAAGGAGTATGGTAAGTTACAGTTCAACTCCACACTTGCTGATTTCAGTTTTTTTATGGTCATTGTTTATTTGATAGATACTTTTTTTGTATTTCTAGATTATGAATTTCTATGATAATTGTGATAATTTTAGGAAATTCGTAGTAATAAGCAAGAAAATATATTGAAAATGCTGAAGTTTGTGCGTTTGTTTGTATGCATGTCTATTAATTTTTCACGACAATATGTATCTGATTATACTGAAATTGAGGAAGTAAACAGGTTGCATATCGGGAAAGATAAGGGAATACATTTTGGGTGTGCAAATGTTCACATCCAAGTTAATTATGGATTTTTCATACTTCATTTTAGGGATATAAACATTTTTAGCAATATGTTTATTACTTTTGCCAAATAAGAAGCAAAGTTAAGGGCAACAGCTATGCAAGATCTCGCTGGTATCTCAAAAGGATCATATACCTGCGGACCCACGATGGGGCTGCGTGAAATTTTTTATCGTGATTTGGTGGCGACGCATATTACCGTGTTTCAAACAGGCAGACTGACAATTGCTAGCGCAAATACTGATCGTCATTAGATGCTAACGGTGCCGGATGGATACAATGAATCATAACTGTTATGTTTTTACGTTTTTTCCTATTTGCATTTTTTACATGTGATAATTGCTTAAGTACATTTTTGACACTAACCAGGTAGTCTAGGTGTTGTGATTGGTGATTGGGCTGTGGATGTGGAGTTGATCCCGTCGGGGGCTGACAAGCCGTCGAGGTGCCCTGATGATTGTTGTTCCGGGGCACCTCACGAAGGGCGGCACTGATGGCATTCGCGGTGGTTTCCGTTTGTATTCGGCACTATCATATGCCGCGAATCACACACACCACTGGACCCCACCCAGGGCCGCTGAAGGCACGTTAAAAGGAACTCTCCTCGTATTGGTCATACGAGGCGAGTTCCTTTTAATTGGGTTGTAGTAAATGAATGGCAGTACAGGGTTGATAATTAATGTTGCTGTAAGTAACTAAGAGATGAGAATCCCATTATTTTGACGCCCAAAATTACCATTATTTCGACCGTCCGCCAATAATAACTACAACTTTTTGAGGATTCTCCTCAAACGAATTGTTTAAATTTTCTCATTTTCTTAATCGCGTGGTCATTTCAAATCTAAAACTTCAGACATCGTCACCAGTACCAGTCAAACTGTGCTTCCTCTATGTTAACTTTATTCGTCACCTCAGGAGAAAACCGATCTTTAAACATCATTGTAAGTTGTAAGATGATGAAGGAATAGATACAGGAATTATAACGTGATAGATGGCTTCGTTTTAAGCGTAAAAACAGAACAAAAGTATATTCCTCGGAGCTACGTAGCTGATTATTGTGAGGACATTATGTCACTCAGGTAGGCCAGTCGTTACCAATTCAACGAACACAAACTGGAGTTATTTGTTCCTTCCTTCCTTTATCGGTCCTTCTAGTTCAGTCTAGTGGTACTGACCCAATAAGTCGACCAAATTGAGCTGTACGATTACACTTTATAGTTTCAAGTGAAGCTGGCAAAAAATACTACAACTTCAAATTGTTATTTATATATTTTTTTTATGTATATATTTTTGGGCTTCAATAAACCTATGGATTATTGAAGCCCAAATAAAAACATAAAAGAGCAGATGTATAGCGTGAAAATCGAGCACAATTTATAAAGGTATGAACGTGAAAATAAATAACTATATTTTTCCCTTCCAGTTTTATAATTCGTTCCATACTTGCATTTGAAGCAGACCACAAGATATTGTCCAACCAAAATGATATCATACTGCCTATAGCCGGAGCTAAGAACCTTAGTATCAGATCAGATACGATAGGTTGACCATATTCTACCGTCATAGCACGAGACAGGAATTAACCGGATGATGTAGGCAGCGAGGTGTCAATGATTGCTTTACAATGGCGCGTTTCCGCCGGCCATCGTCGCCTGCTTTGTATTTAGGTTAGTCACTGCGATCTCGATTGTAATTTCAATACAATTAACTCAAATGTATGCGTGTTACGGTTTTTTTTTAAACAAAATATACAATACTCCATTCTAGGGTAATTATGAAATAAAACAAACAACTACACTTTTAAAAGTTACGGTACTTTTAGTCATGTGAATGCTAATCAGGATGTTATGTGATTATATCACGTGGTTTTTAAGCTGACTGTATAAAAAAATCCTACGTCCAATTCGAAACCTAAACAGTGGGTAGGTTATATGTACCTATAGAAAAAAAAATATATAACATGCATTAAGAAAATTAATGCATATTATATTGTCGTGTAACACGGGGCTAATTTTTAGATTCATTTTCGCCTTTTACACAAAAGCTATCATCACACTACAAGGGAAAGAAATCGTTTAATATAAAACAACTACAAGAAGAGGTAGTGCCATGCTGCATAGGAGGAGGTAGGGCCATGACACTACATCCTCATGTGCAACGGAATTGGACCGGCACGAGCGGGGAGGTACCTCTTGCTCAGATAATACCGCCGTAAAGTGATATCTTCAGTGTCGCGTTTCGTGCGGTTTGTGAGTAGCCGGTGGCCCATTGGGAGTGGGCGGGAAGAAAGAGAGCAACGCCTCAGCAGAGTAGTTATGTGGATGTTCATGGGCGTCGATAGTCGTAGCACTACTTCACGTAAAAAATATCCAAAAGTCCACTATGTATAGTTGTCACCAGCATGAAACAAATATGTCATGCACAGCACATCCGTCATGCGCTTGAGTCATTTGTGAACTAAACGCAAATTTCAGCCGCATCAGTGTAACAAAGACGAGTCTCATATTAGGAATTGCAGGTGAATTGGCACCTGTAGGATACCCGTCCTTGAAGGTCAGGGGACCCCAATGCATGATAATGTCCTTATTATACGTGAACCCCTCTATACTAAAGGTCAGCGGCATCAGCACATTTTCAAAGGACCCATTATGCGAATCGTGTGTTTGTTATAGACACAATTGTACACTAGATCGAGCACTGAGCCAGTTCATCCGATACTGGATTATGTTCGTGACGTGTTCTGTGTTATTTGTTCAATTATTCGGAATAGAACTTTAAAAGTGGCAAACTATAGAACATTTTTTTTTCTTCTTGTTGTTGAAATTAGTCGTGATTCAAAATGACTTGCATTATTGTGCAATAATCAATAACTGAAATGGTAACATTATGTAATTTATTGGAACTATTTTACGTCAGTATTTTGTATTTAATTAACTTATTATTAAATTAAGTCAATTTTTTATTTATGCATCCCAATTTTAATGAATACTAAATTCATTACAATTTAAATTTAAAATCCCGCCGCATTTTTTATGATTCTCTTGGTATCTAGGCTAGCATCGAATCGCTGATAGAAAATTAAATTAAGGCTCCGTAATATATTTATATGATTTCTATTGTCTTTCAATTAATTCTCATATAAAAGGGGTTTTCACATTAAAGAGGTACGTCAATTATATCACAACTTGGATTCAATGTAAGAGATACTTATTTAAATCGAATATATATTATTAATATATTTATTAAAACTTAATATATTTTTAAAAGCAAACGAAACATTTTGCTTGGTCAATAATAAAGACATCAACGCGTTGCGCTCCCCTCTAATATTAAACTTTCTACGCTTCGTCGTTAACTTTAAATTGTTTTGTAGACGCCCATAGAATATTTAACTACCAGCTGATATTTGCTATTTTGTCTACTTTGTTCATTACTTTTATCTAAAGCCCAATTGTTTTACGTTTCTTTACGCATGAGAACATGATGACGACCGGCTGGCTCAGTTGGTAACGTGGCAGTTAGTCCGCCTGTTACGTTGCGGTCTAATATCTAATTAAGAGGTCGCGGGTACGAATCACGCCTACGTCTTGGATGTTTATATGTGTATTATATGTGTATTTCTTTAATAACAATCTTAAATATATAAACTTTTTTAAATTTATATAAAATATTAATGATATTTACGTTGTCTAGTACCTGTAACACAAGTCCTTACGGTACTTAACACATGACTGGGCTAACGTGGTGTGATAGGTTCACGGATATTATTATTATTAGGATCAATATAATTAAGATACATAGTAATTAAGTTTAGTAAGATAAGTTAAATTTAGTAAGAGGTAGTGTCATTTTGCTGCATTATATCTGAATTGGGACTGCATGATCGGGGTCTAACCAGTAGCCCATTGGAGAAAAGGATAGCAACAGATTAGGACTATGGACCTCATAACTTGTAACAATTTTTGGTTTGGACCTTCAGTGCTTTAGAAGATACTTGCCACAAATCACATCTCACGGTTTTTTTTACAACGGGCATTCCCAGTCTTGTAATGATTAACGTGTGTGCTGTGGTGCCCTCCTTTCCCCTTTCCACCCAATGGGCCACTCAGAGACCGGACACAACGTGACACCTTCCTTCACGACAGCATCATAACGGTCCGTTTTATCTCTAATGTAGTAATGACTACCAAAAATATACAATACTTCTACAATAAAGGACCAAATATTCAAGGCCCTTTTTTTATTCATCGAAAGATTTCGAAGAGAAATTTGCACGAACGTACAATGAGTTTTATTAGCATCAATGAACACAAGGTAAGTATACTCGAGGAACGACAACAAACACCAAAAAAAAAAAGGCGAGACTTCTCCAAAGAATAGTACTGTTTAAAAATAAACGAGGCACATTTTGATGTGGTCGGTAATCGTATTGTGACTCGGCCATTGTTGGCTCGACGTAATGCCTTCTCACATGTTGCCGGCGGAAAAATCTACCGATTACATTCACAATGCCCCGTTCTACGAATCCTAAACAATTACTTTTGAATACGCATCCCTTTTTAACTAGTACTCTCGTAAAATTATTTTGATGAAACCACTTTAACGGATTTTATCGCGGTTTATTTAATTATTTAACTTGCCGACGTTTCAGAAGCTTTATAGCAACCATGGGCACGGGTGGACTCGCCCACCACCATGGTTGCTGTAAAGCCCCTGAGACGTCGGGCTGGTTAAATATTTAAATAAACCGTTAAAGTACTTTTATTGTAATGAGTAAGATTCGCGTAAACTTTAATACACCAATGAATTATTTTCAATTTGAAAAGTTAATAATTAAAATATGGAAAGTAATTAAAATATGCCTGACCTTGTGTTATGAGTTTTAATGAGATGATTTAAACTAAACCCGTTAGGTTTACTTTGAATCATTGTGTATTAACTGCTCCTGTAAAGTTCGGATAGAAAATATCTAAATCTCGATATTAAGATCCGTAAAATATTTTCATTGTAAAAAGAAATATTTTTTATTATATTGTGGTAAGACATTTGATAAATATAAGTGCCGCAAGGTAGCTGCGAATGTGTGTCAGTTATCCTGCGTTAAACATAATAGATCTAACGAATACGAGGTTATGAACACATCTATTCCGAAGTAGAAGTAAAAAGACTAATGACGCGGGGAGGCAATTACCCCCAATCATGATAGCTCAACGAGCTCATCCAGCGTCCACTATAGTGCAAGTCCAACTTTAGCTGCCACGCGTGAACTACCCTCCTCGTTAGAGAGGGGAGGGGCGCGGGGACTCGATCCTCTCGCCAAGATAATGAGTGCATGCTTCTCATCTGCGGGAAAGTAGGGGACCCTGTACTCCCTATGGACCAGAATCTCGCCTAGACCGTCGCCCGACGTATCTTCTAGTAACCGATCACGCTTCACTCGACACTTCCGTCGGCATGGAGCAGTCAAACTGATGATTATACATAATGCAGTAGTCTCCTTGTACATTAAGAGGTCAGTTGCAATTTAGATCGGCCTCATTTTGCAGCTTATGTGTGATGCTGCGTATTCAATTATATAATTTTTCATTCCCTAGTAATGATTTTATCAGTTATTCTATCGATAGTGATTCCAGAGGCAGGATTAAGTATTAGGTACACTTACATGTAACATTAACAGTTTATTCATCTGCTACAGTTTATTCACAGGATAACCCGGGGCGGATTGCTAGTCTAGGCTAGTAGTAAATAAAGCTATACACTTGTTTCTTTTGAACATGGTAATAAAATAACATCAGGGCAAATAGGAGATGTGTCATGACCGTAGGCACCAGGAACATCTTTTATGTTACACGTCTATGATCCCGGTGACAGCAAACGAACAGTCATACATGTGCAATACGAAACTTCGCTTATTGAATATTTACCGAACACTTGAATACGGCGTCCTCGAGCGATTCGCCATTTATTTTTTGCGGCGCTCAAGATGCGCCGCACGTGATGTCCCACTTGTTCTAGGAACGGTCCCACTCGGCGACTCGTCAGCATATGCGAGGGCACCGGTTTGCGACACCCAGTATACGGACAACGATGGCTCTTAATTGCTAGGCTATAAAAACATACATTTTATAAACAGCTGCTCGAGGCATATGTAAAGTGGTCATGTTTAAACTCATCGTCATCCTTTTTTGTATTTATTCATTGTCTATGTCTCTCAATGATAAAACGTTATTCAATTAAAGTCAAGGTCGAAAATTTAATGTAAAGTTTATGTCACGGTTTATGTAAAATAAAATATATTTATCCAAAACATCACTTTCAAAATTTCTATTTATAGCTTTGTCTAGTGCCAGTGGCAAATCAAGCGTTTAACTACGAAAAACTTGTGTAATAATGATAATAATACCTGTGGACTTACCACACCACGTTAGCCTAGCCCTGTGCTAAGTACCGTAAGTACCGGAACTAAGTACCGGAAGGTGTTATATGTACTAGACAACAGAAATATATTTACTATTTTTTTATAAATTTAAGAAATCGTATGTATTTAAGATTTTTTATTATAGAAATACATATATAAACATCCATGACCTAGGCGGGAGTCGAATCCGCGACCTCTAAACGCGAACTAACCGCCACGTTAATAACTGAGCCAGTCGGCCATCAAAGAAATTAATTTAGCGAAACCTTTTTAAATAACTATAAAAATAAACTTAAGAATATCTTTTTTTATTACTTCATTGTGTTGTATATCCCATTTTACAAACAGTTTAAGAGCTCTGAAATAGAACTTTGTGATAATTATCATCTGCTGTCATACTTCCTAGAAGTTGTAAAAAAGGGCACTCACATTATTATGGGTTTTGTTTACAAGTTTACACTTTCAAAGGGGGCATTACAAATCAGGATAGATGTAATTTTATGAACAGTTTGAAAGTACGTGTTAACGTGTTCAAACTAACATAACAATATGATATCTATCATAATGTTTTATATTCATTCATTTAATTAATTGTAATAAAATAATTATTTATTATATTGAACATATAATCATTTTATTATTATTATTATTCATCAATAAATTAAATTAATTAACATCTTCATAATTAATATTTACATACTATTCTGTATACTAAACATGACGCTAGCATATATAGCGTCATCTAAACGCACTGGCTGTTTTTTTTTTTTTTTTTTTTGTTAAAATGTTGTCGGTCCATAAAAAGAACATGATATCATTGGACGAAATCAAAAAACGGTATCACGCATAATGCATGCCGTTCCGAGAGGAAGGTCGAAGTGTTAGCTCCAAATGTTTTGCCTAAATACATAATCAAACAAAACGAGTCAACACGGCTCGATTTCGCTCCGATTTATTTGTGTCGCAGTTGTTTGCACTAGCAATACTCCAATACATCTACTATTTATATAACTTGACTAAGTTATATATAGATGTGACTTTGATGATGTGATTATATCATCTAAGTTAGCTGTCTATCTCATTTAGTTAAATCTATATTTAGCTGTAACGAAATTTCAGAAACGATATCACCTACAAACTTGAAATTTGGCATGTAAGTTTTTTAGGTGTTTGTGAGTATGGACGTATGTTTGTTACTATTCGAATTTGAATGAAATTTGACTCGGATAACTCCCATGTGGGGCACATAATTATTTATTAATTAAATGAACTCCAAGACGTCCGATCTCCTGCTACTCGCATCCATCCCGGCTATACAAATATCAATTATTATTTTCATGATTTTGTCCGTATTATATTATTAATATTTTACATTACATATAACTTAATAATATGCAATGTGGCCCCACGAGCAATATTTAAGATAGAGTTACCTACTCAAGTGTTAACATTACAAAAGCAATGTATGTACAAATGTTATTCATTTTATATATAACATAAACATAATTTATTATTTATTATGAATAGTGACGGTCTCAGCGGCGGCGCTCCACCCACTCTAGCGTTGCTTCTAATATTCTAAATAAATCTGTTCGCCTTGTACATACCGGAATATTTTTCGCATTCAAAACTAATTTGGAGAACTAGCCTTGAAAACTTCGACAAACATATTTAGGTCATTGACCCTTGCCAAATCTGGTTGTGATTCACTCCGTGCTCAAAGTAATAAAGCAAAGTTTTTGTTGCTTGTTCGGTGAGAACATTTTTTACAAATTACATCGAGCATTTTCAAACGTTACAAGACATTACAGAGAAGTGTTTAATTTGCCTTGCTTTGTCTGCCTGGTGTGGATAGCTGTGTATCTTAAGCTTCTGCTTAGTCTTTAGTATAGTAATCTTAATCGATTCAAATAATTAAAATTGTCAGTTGTGAGTAACGTAAGTTTAGTTGCTATTTGTTATTACTATTTTCTTCTGTAACATAGGACTTATTAATTCCCCATCGAGTTACCAAACCCATTGATGTTTTTTTCTTTTAGAAATTTGTAAAAATCATAATATATGAGTTGATCAAAGGTTTTGGCACCGTACCGCGCCTGGTGTTTGTATGCTCGCCAGAACGGCGTCAAGATATTCACGACGAATACTTATCAAGCGTGCATGATTGTAGTTCTACATCTATACACCGTAAACGTAAGTATAGACTTGTTGCATCATACTTGTATTGACTCGCCGGTAACATGTTCTTAGTATATATACAAACATGTTGTAAACTACCGTCTCTTTAAATTTGTTAAACAAAAATTAGCTATCAAACAGTAGTTATATTAGTTTGCTTATAGTGGGGTGAAGATCAGTGAACACTACACTAGTACGGCTGCCTAATGATAAAATAACGAAAGAATAATAGGTGAAATAAAAAAAATTAAGTCGTTGTTATAAGATGAAAATGTATATTACGAATACGTAGTACTTCAGTCAAAAATGTACAATTGTCTCAAGCTAAAAATGTATATTACGAATACGTAGTACTTCAGTCAAAAATGTACAATTGTCTCAAGCTAAAAACCAGTCATTATTTGCTTAAATCATCTTGTAAACAGTCGTACTTTAGGTACATAATTTCGGACAAAAAAATGTCCTTCCCCGCGACCTCAAAGCGTATGCTTAGCGGGCACTGAATGTACCGTGTGCTATCGGTACTCGGTTTATTTCAAAAAAGGCTCCGATGGAATTTAATGTCTGAAGCGGTTCTTCGAAGTCTGTTAATGCTAGCGGCGTCCGATGAACCCGATCGCAAGGACATGCTAGTCGCCCGTTGTCGGTTCGTTTTTTTATTATTTTTTACACTACACGTATAAGGACACACATCATGTGGGTCTATTAATAACATCGAACTATTTTTGAATTGATCGCAATGAATAATGTTAAAGATTCATATGTTTTTAATGTACACTAGATAAAACTTCGTTTTGACTTTGAGAACGTTTTAAAACTTCTGAACACTTGTAATGCGCTTTTCAGACTAGTCATCTTTTTTAAATGTAGAATGAGCCTTTATTACGTGTATTCTGTAGTTAGTATTGTTAAGTTATTAAATACCTTATATGAAGAATGTAATAAGACAAAATCACATTTAATTACAGAAATTGTAGGCTATAAAGAGATATAGTCGTTATTATTTAAAGCAGGGGGTATGAGTACTCGGAGAGCAGAGTGTTTTACTATTTAATGTATGAATTCAAAATTAACAAACATTGTTTTAAAGATCAAATGCGCAAATTGCTGCTACTTTCAAATAACAACCCCAGTTCCAGTTACTTAATGCTGTTCCCATCTTTCCTATGGCCGAGCAACACTGCCTGGTGCATTTGAATCTGATTATATCAAGGTCTAGTTTATTTGTCGCCAAAGCCATGCCAAGATAGGAAATAGAAAATTATACATACAATAAACCCACGACACGTTACAAAAAGAAATTCAGCATCATCCTTATCGGCCCTTATCGGTCCATTGCTGGACATAGGCCTCTTTCAATTAACGCTAAGATGGCGATCTCATACTACTCGCATCCATCCCGAACCAGCTACTGCAAGGAGATCGTCTTCCCATCTGATGAACGGTCGACCAACACTGCGTTTTCCTGAACGCGCACGCTCCTCATCCCGAAACCCTGAACAGCAACTCGCGTGCAAGCGTGACACGGCTCTTGCGCAGCTTAGAGGGGGAAAGGCTCCGCGGAAGGACGGAATTACAGTCGAGCTTTTTAGGGCAGGAGTCGTACCTGTGTTATGAGTGCTAAAAAATATTCTTAATTTTGTTCTTCAGCGGGGCCCAAGGCATGGCTTGTTAGTGACGTTGTTTTGTACAACATGTGTCACGAAAAAGAATTCATTTTAAGACATTAACATCTCTCCGTTTCATCGTGGGAAAAAAGCCGTAAGTCCCAAAGAAATATTTATGGGACTATTTCGATAATACGAAAAATGCTGGTCATAAAATTACCATTTTAAATTAATTGTGAGTAACGGTCTCTCACGTAAACATAAACCGGTTGTGTAATATCAAATTAATGAAGCGAGGTAATATCATAGACCTCGCCTGGCAACGCTAACTATAGGCCAAACGATGCTTTGTCCAAACGAGTGTTCGTACTGAAGGCTTTGTTTATCATCAGGAAACGACGTAGCTGATATCTGCTTCGTAATCACAAGGCCTTGACTTACCGTTTTAAATATACGTTATTTACAATAGTATCATTAACAGTTCACTTAGTTGTATTTTCCGCGTTTGTAAAGTAAAGGGAAAGCGCGTTCTGGATTTTGAGGACTACGAAAATCCATAAACATCCTCACATCGATGGTTCGTGTTTATTTTCCGAACACTGAAATCTATACTTATCAAAAAAAACTCATATGAGTATATGAAAAAATATCGACGCGATGTCACTAAAGCGCCGGACGCTTTCTCACCGCCTTTTTTTAAATATCAATATTAAATCTACAAAAATATACAGATAAATTACATATTTCCTCGTTTATTAGATACGTTAAAGAGCCTTCACACATTTCCTATACTTACTAACAAAACATACAGTTAAAACCATTCATAGCAACCGACAAAACTTTAACACTTGAATGAATAAAAGAACAATATTCAACGTACAAAGTTTAAGTTATTTTTAATTGTAATTATGTAAGAAGATATTGTATTAGATACCTGGGTAAGGAATGTAAGCAATTATCAACTAATTATTATTAAATAGGAAAATGTTTATTTTAGGTAAGTTAACAAAAATTTAACATCGTTAAACAGTACAATCAATATATCTATAGTATATAAGTGTAATTATAAATAGGTCTAATATTTACGGCGCAAACGAGCAGTTGGCGCCTTTTGATGATTACCCCCTCGTAAAGAAATCCGCGAACGAGAGTAAATTCTCTGCAACACAATATGGTCTACCATCTCTCACACAATATATTGATCCGTTTGTAGCTACAGATTTTTGTTCAATCGATACATTATCACAAACGATTCTGAAGAAGTAATACATTCACAATTTAAATTTAACAGGCATAAAATGTTGTATGATGGATAATTTAAAAATAGGACTTCCTCTACTACCTAAACTAACATTTAACGCTGTAGTAAAAGATAATAAAAATGGGTCGAAGTATTCACGCCTAGCTGCGCAGACGCATACAATTACACGGTGAAAAAAATCTTAACAATGCAGGCCTCGTCCTTGGACCCCTAACAAAAGCTGAGAAAGGGCAAAAGAACTTGTTTAACTAACCTTGGGACTTTCACTAACTACCTACGCATGTTTCGCTAATGCTGGAAATTTTATTTAAAATATTTTAGCATTAAACAATTTTGTAGTTATTAAATAATATACTGTTACCTAAATTATTTTAATTGTAACCTGTACTAAGTGGAAAATTAAATAGCGCCAAATGTCAGTTCAATTTGTTTTTTTTTTTTTTTTGTGAAATGGCCGTTATATCCAATCCAAGAGAAGTGATTAAATTCCTGTACCATAATGTTAAGAAACTATTAATGTGTGATTATTTAGGTAGGTTTAGTATTAATTAATTACATTAGCATTATGGATATCCTATCTCCACACAGTTTTTTTGAGTCGTTGTAGGCGTTTGTAGTTTTATCTTGGCCAAGCTCAATTTCCTGAATAAATGTATTATTATTCAATGGCGTGGACGTTACAATATTGTAATACGCACACACATTTTTAAACACATTTATAAAGAAACGGGTAACCGTTATGGAGGCGCATACCAGTGACGTCAACGAGGCCTTATACCTGAGACGCTTCACGAATACGTTATAAACAGATGCACAGACTTGAGTTACAACTCAGTTGCTACTCAATTCGATAAAATAGTACTTACCATTTTGTCCACTTTGAAACAGAGTCTCTTTTACTTTAACCTAAGCGCGTTGGAATTAAAGATACTTTACAACAGTCCTTTATTTTAAATTGCGTTATTAATTTTGTTTTCTTTTTATTACAGATCGTGACGTATTCAATGAAAATAACTGCGGAAAGAATAAGGAGGAGCGCCCTACGAAAGAACCAAGAAGGTTCATATCTTCGATACTAGGCGGAGAAATACCTTATGGAAGTCACAGAGGACATGTGCTCACACAAGCTGAACGTAAACAGTACTTACCCGTAACAGATGAAAAGAAACCTGAAGACAAACCTCTTATTAAAGAGGAAAAAGATTTAATAGACAGTGATCCAATAGTGCTTCCAGCGCAAAATTCACCAGCCCCTGAATCGATACCTTCGCCTTCAATTGATAATATCACATGCCAAAAAGTTTCAGTAATACAGAGAACACCCTCTCAGTCTCAGTTCCAAAACAATAAAAAGGAAATATCTGACGTGACGCTTCCTGCCACATTACCAACCACAGAACCAGAACAAGATCAACCGATTGATTATGCCATTGCAAAAAAGCGAGGCGAGGTCGAAGATGAAGAAACGGAAAAGAAGATTAGAGAACAGAGGCGAACAAGCAGTTCTAAAATTGCAAATGGAATTTTACCTCGACCTGTATGCATTCTTCGTAATCGTCCAGCAACAAAAATCCCCGGAATTATAAGCGCTGCAGCAGGACACGGAAGGTCGACAAGCGGAAGCAATACTAACGGAAATTCACAAGCGAGTAGTGGGTCTGGCAGTTTCAGTTCTAGCAATGGTGGCGCAGCACCATCATCCGGTGGTGGTGGAGCCCTTGGGGGCGGCTCAGGCAGTGGAGGAAATGGTCGCGATGGTAGATCTAATTATGGTCCTAACAGCCCACCTACTGGAAGTCTTCCACCCTTTTATGAAACACTTGGACCCTCCACTAAAAATGGACAGAATACATTTAACGCAAATAGTAACTTTCCCAACGAATTTAACATTATAAATGGATTCAATATGGAATGCGAAAATACTGATAACACAAACACAAATTTCCCTGAACAAAGTAAACAATACTCTTTAATGCAAAATGCACATTATGGATTAGCTCTTAAAGATGAAGAAGTAGATTATGATAACAAGCTGGAAAACTTGGGAAATGTTGGAAATTACAACAATAATTTTGGCGACTCCATGGTAGTAGACATGGGTGAAGACGTCATTGACAATAATCAATTTTATAATACATTAACGTTTGCGCCAAATGAAAGTATATTGGGAAATCTCTCTGACTCAACTGATGATTTTGCAAGTCTGTTAAGTAATCATGTTGAATCTATAAATGATCCTGACTTACGAGAGTCGTCGTCTATAACTCCTGATTCTGTTCATAACGCGGTTGATATTGAATCACTAGCAGAACAGGTGAATTTAAGCAGACAATACTATGAGAAAGCTAATTATCTAGCATTCGCTAATCAAGACCAAAATCCTTCTTACAGTTTTGCGAAAGAACGTCCAGATTTATTAATGCAATTGAACCCCGCTTTACTACAACATAACGAAGGGCAAATGCAGCAACTACAAATTCACGTTCAACTACAACAAAGGCAGCAAATACTATCTCCGGGCTTTCCATTCACTAGTCATTCATTGGAATTGGATTCTCCAACAGGCGTGTCGCTACCATCACCAGGCGGAAACAGCTCTTTAGATGGAAACACTCACATCGAGAATTCATCACTCAGTCCAGCAGCCGCTGTAAGTTTGAAGAAAGTCTCTATCTCCGATAGCAAAACGCAAATCTTGCATCAAAGGGTAAGCATTATTTGATTTTGAGGCGAGGCTTAGAATTCTTGTTTTCGTTGTCTTCGATGACAAACTAAAAACACGAAAGCGAATGTAGCGAATAGAATTTCCAATACATCGCTGAGCCTAAATCAACTTATGCTTTACCTTAAGCAATTGTATTATTTGTTATTATTTATTTATTTTATTTATTGGACAGCTATTAAATTGATTATGCTCAGCTTATTTCATAATATCTTACATAATCCTTATCTGGCTGTCCTTAAGAATCAAAACATTACTTATCAAAAATTGTCATTTTCAGTTGGGTCTACCGGCAGAGCTTCCGTTAGAGTTTATTAATGGTGGACACGGTGTCAAGAATCCTTTAGCCACTGAAGCCAACGCCAGACAGAGAGAAGAAGAGAAAAACAAACAAGTATTAGTCAGTGAAGACGATCCCACAAAATTCGTGTGTAGAATATGCTCTAAAAGTTTCAGTTTGCAAAGGCTACTGAATAGACACATGAAATGCCATTCCGATGTTAAACGTTATCTATGTACGTTTTGCGGAAAAGGTTTCAATGATACGTTTGATTTGAAAAGACACACGAGGACACATACTGGAGTACGCCCCTACAAGTGTAACCTCTGTGAGAAGTCATTTACCCAAAGATGCTCATTAGAATCTCATTGTTTAAAAGTACATGGAGTACAGCATACATATGCTTATAAGGAACGTAGAACAAAGGTAATTTAATTTATTTTATGAACAAATTTTAAAACGATTTATATACTGAATTAAATGTCTTTTTTTCTGGACTAATCGAAAAAGAAATAGCAAAGACTCACTTTTTTTACTTTTCAGATGTACGTTTGCGAGGAATGTGGCCACACTACATCAGAACCCGAAGAACATTATATGCACCTGAAGAAGCAACATCCATATTCCCCCGCGCTATTGAAATTTTACGATAAGCGACACTTTAAATTCACAAACGCTACATTCGCCAATCAGCTTTTAGGGCAACTGCCTATGCCAGTTCATAATTAAAAAAGAAAAACTAGTAAAAAATGAAATTCGAATTTATTCCGTCCTTTGAAATGTGGAACACTAATCCCAGTGCATATCAGGAAATTGTTATGCATGTAAAGTGGTAAATGTAATAAACATGCTGTCTTCCAAACTTAATTTATGAACTACTTATTTAAAATATACAGTATAATTTTCACGCAGAATGTCGACTCCAAATATATTTATTTCAAATGTTGCCCTCAGCAAATTATGGTCAAGGATACATGGCTGGAATGGTGTTCAGCAAGGAAAAATAACGTATACATCGTTAATGAATTGAATGAAAATAGTCAACTATATTATTAACACACATAGAAATAATAACAATTATATTACACAGACCTAGGAGGGGTGATTGATAAGTATCCGAAACGACAAAGAAAAACTTAAATAATCTATTTAAAAGAATTTTATTTTTCAACATAGTTTCCTTCTGCCTCGATGCATTTAGTCTCCAATGCTGTTACACCAGTTAGATAAAATGTTTTCTCTAACCCCTCAAAATACTAGTCTACGGCGACAATGACTTCACCATTTGATTCTTAAGATTCGGGAATATTAAGTTCGTTGTTTCAGCCAGTTGTAAATCGGCCCTCGTTTTAATAAAAAGATTTATAATGGCAAGGGATAATAGCAAAGGGAGAGACGTATAAAGATATTCTTGAATTAGCGGCAAAAACAAATTATTCTGCGTGTTAGCTGAACACGACTTGTATTTAAGGAGCTTTCCAGTTCCAGTTTAAAATACCTTAATTTTTTAATAGTCTCGAATTAACATCTGCCTAATAAGGCGTGACTGCAATTAAAAAATCAAAGTATCGGGTATTATGTGCAATCTTTGGTGATGGTACGGGATTTATATTGTAAGTTAGCTTAAGTTTGATCTTTAGTGCATATTTTACGTTACTCGCTATCATTACATCTTAATTTAAAGTGTCAATTTTATTTCAAGCCGGCAACCTACCTATTGGATAGAGGTAAGCGCTGGTGCTAAATGGAAGTATTATAAGTTTCGCCGGCTGGAAATAAAATAGTTATGGTTCGGATGACATTTCTTATCCGATCCATGAACAAATTAGAGCCACATCTGTGGCGATAAGTCTGTAAAAAAAGACTCGATAGTAAGAAATCTCTCCTCGTTTAGTGATATTAGCTTCTAATCGACTCCGAATAACTCACGTCACAAGTTATATATGTTATGTACTTAATGTTATGTTTGTTCTTTGTTGGTACTTATGTAACGAAATTGATGGCCACATAAGCCCATGTTAAGTCGTACCAAGTTAAAATGCATTTCTAGTATAATTTACGTTACTTAAATTATAAACTCGATCAGGTACAGTGCGTGTTGCGAGTGTGCATGAGACTCTTATGTTTAAGTTATTTAAAACGTTTGTTAAAAATCGCAGGTATCGTCTTAGTTTCTATGTTATATGTATGCTCAATTTTGGTACATTTGCGCTTTCACAGCGAAAACTGTGGATATTATTGATAAATTTGTAAATATCTAAATTAAGTAAATAGTACAATTGGATGAACAATGTCTAAATATGTTTAGTACCTAATTAGATTTATGAGATTTTATAATTATTGTTATAATGTTTTGTACAATTGGATAATTTTCGATAGAGCCGACGTATATTCGCTTATAGTACGGTGTGCTCGTGTGATAGCGCAGTGCCCAACATGTTCCAGTTTTTCCTTGCATTTACTAGAGTTTTAAAGCGATTGTCAAGTTGTAGTTTCTTACTTTAGAGACACTCTTGTTACTGTACTAATAAGCAATATATACAAATTAAAACGGTTTCTAATTGTTTCATTTACATTAAAAAAAAATGTAAGATATAGTGCCATGGTGCACTGGAGACGAATTAGGTCGCCTTAAAAGTCATGACTTAGTGACGAATCGGTGTCCCATTGGGGGGATAGTTCAGAAAGATAACCCAAATGCGTATGCAATAAATAATGACACTAATTTCTCGTTTGCACCCTATGCTTTAAGAAGGTATTGCCATGCTGCATTTCACCCAGCTTACGCCGGCACGACCGGCGAGATGATAATGTTGATGATCATTATCACTGCTGGACACAGGTCTCTCAATGAACGCCAAGACGACCAATCTCCAGCTACTCGCATCCATCCCGGACCGGCTAGACACAAAAAAGCTGGTCCGCTCAGCCAAGTTTGGGAGCGAACGTCTCTGACAACACGAGAGCCTAAGACTGGCCGTCGTCTAGTCTCGGCCTTAATCCGCTGGATTATGATTTATGGTAATTTTTGGAGAGTACATAATCTTGCTCTAAACGCCATGATAATTTGTCCCTAAAGCAATCCATTTTTCACTCTCATGCCTAATGCCGCAATAAATATAACTATGCTGTCGCATCTCGAGTGGTTTGTAGTTTCCGGTGACCTATTGGAGGGAAGGAAGAAAGGACGGCAAGGCATCTGTATAAGAAATTTGCTGGTGTCCATAGGTGTTAGTAATAGTCAAAAGCCAGAGACGATCGCCCCCAACCAAGACTGCGCGGAAGGACCATAATTTGTTACTGAACATGGTGTTATTAGGGGTGTTAGTTACCCTCTCAAGAATGGTATTTTGATACACTAGTGTAGATGTTTTGATACCCTTTTCACAAAAATGTGGCTCAGTCCTTCACAGCTGACACCCTACGTAAACCATCACCGAAGTCGGATAAGGTCCATGTTGCGCTCTGTCGATTAATTGGAAAGTTTCCTTAGAGCTGTGAGCACAAATACCCTCATTTTGTTTGTTAAAATGATTGTAAAAACAATCCTATCCGTAAACAATTTTTCTGTGGCCTCCCTTTGCGTACCGCTACTGTAGTTGTTTTGATTTTATCACCCTATTCATCTTTAATTTATCTTTAATGTGACCAGTGCGTCTCTTATGGTCTGCAAGTCCTAAGTTATCTCTTAAGATACGCGATATGGTTGTAGACCTATCCTCATTTTACGAGACATTATCTTTTGCTTTCGGACAGGATTTCTTTGTATTCTTCTCCTTACTGCTTTGACCACCTTTTTCGTACGAACGCTACGTGGACGGCCGGATCTTTGTGTCACAAACAGGAAGTCTCATTGTACCTAGTAACCCGATACACAAACATTTAAATAATAACAAGTGCACGGTGAGTTTTAAAAATTGCATTTGGTTCTATTGTGTGGATGTTCTCTTTACTATTCTACTCCATTTTAATATCTCAAAATATTGTACCATCTATTAGCGCGTAAATGAGAAAACACAATGTACAATTGTATAAAAGTGACAGATTCCAAATTCAAATTTAATCAGTATGTTCAGGCATCCACGTTGGATTAACCGGCCAAGCAAGTCCATAAATAGACAGACGCTTGGACCATCCTGTGAACTAATAATACTGGAAAGCTATGCGACTAATGAGCAATAATATGTTATCTAGCTAATTAAAACAATGAAACGTTATCGTAAAGCAAATTTACACATAACAATATTGCTATGAGTTATACGATAGGCGTTTGTATAGTAGTTGTAGTGGATGATGGAAACAATTTGCGAAAGCGTATTCGAACAGAAATGTAAATTTTCAGTGGGATATGAAGTGCCAATGCACAAAACACGCAACTTTCATGGGGTGGTAGTCTTCCAAGTTATTGTTTGAATAGCGCTCACATTAAATATTTACACCATTCACATAGGTAATACAAAATTGATTGCCGGTTCTATTTCCGTAACTATGCACGAATCATTAAGTATAAATATTTAACCGTCAATTGTACTTAAAACCTGAAACCTGCCTTTCGACTCTCCGGCTCCTGTTTGCATTTTTCCTTGGTAATATCATTGAAAGTTAATCAAAAAACTGTTGTCGTTTTTGTTGTGTATGTGTTATTATCTGATAAAGATATTACGTGTGATGGGTTGGTTGTATGTATATGTTATTATTATTATTTTTGTATGTCTATTTAATCAATGTTTACCTCAAATTCTTAAATAAAGTTTTTCTATTTTTAATACTACCGACGTCCATAGACATTTAGGCCCATGGACAACAAAAGCATAGTCATAAAATTTCAGCGTGAGCATGAACGAGGGGTACCTCTCCGGTTGTGCGGGCTCAATTCAGCATAAGCATAGAACCTCACTAACAAGACCTTATTTGATTTCGGTCAAGACGATAAGATAAGATCATTTCATCAGTCCTTATCGGCAGTTCTTATTATGGGCAATACATAATTTAATGAATGTAAATATCTTTATTAGAATAGATCTAGACAGCCAATATGTTATAGATCTTCTTTACTCCTATACTTTTATATCTCTTATATCCTATTTCTCTACTGCAATTAAGGAGACATAAAAAGATTCAATTATCAAAATCTATTCCTACAAGTTATGGCATTAAGTAGCCATTCCTATTACGAACCCCAAGACACGTTACGAAATGATAAACGCAATTATTTTACAATAATAATTATCTACTTCAAATAATTTCCCTAGTCGAAAGTTTTATCATTTAATCGTCCACATCACTGAATGTTATATTATGAATCAATAGTATGAACAAGTTCGTCAATTAGGCCATCGTATTTGGCGAAACTAGGAGTCCGTCTTTGGAGGTTTCGTCACTAAACACGATTTTTAAAAAAATCCATAAGAAATAATTATTACGAAGTAATGCAAGAAATAATGGAAAACAGCGAATAAGCGTAATGTTAGCGCAACGTTGAACTGAGCTTAAGTCGCACAGATCTTTTCGTAAAGTGAATTAAAATATATTAAAAAAAATTGTCTGTTGAACAGTCCATGTTTTACAAAATGGTGACGGAACCGGAAGTTATCAACCGCGAATATGTCAGAATATTACAAAGTCGCTTCATGTGGCCTTTCCAAGTGACTGGAGTCAGGAGATTCGAAACTAAGTATTCTAAATTGGTGGACAAGTCGCAGAGATCAGTGTTACGTGGGACTCTTACGCTGTTGATATGGAACCTCTGCGGCATTTATGTAATATATGACACCACAGTAAGCAGAAGTAATTATTTATTACTTTCCGAATTCTTGGTTTTACTCCAATTCTTTTTAGGGCAAAACTCTATATCTTTAAACGTAATGTTTTGTAATCGAAAATCGGGGTTGAAGTTGATCAAAACTTGCATGCATTTAGACGTTATCTTTGGCGTTGAGGATACAAAATTTATGAGAAAAACTCCGCAAACAATGTACGTTATAATGACTACGGGAGTGATGATAATAATTGCGAGCATCGCCTTTGGAGTTATATTCTCACACGAAATCTTCTTCTCAATATTGATAACAGAAACTACATTCATCGTCTTGTTATATTTAATGTTTGACGATTATATGCTTTTATTAGTTCTGCTTACCTTCTTGACGATGAGAATTCGTTACTTAAATATATCGCTGATAAAAATGGTCAATGTAGAGCGAAAGATATTTCCCAATCATTTACTGTTCGATGCGTTGTTCTGGAAGGTGAAACATGAGGATCTTGTGAAGTTTCACGAGAAGGCCAACATAAAGCATTACGAAGAAGCCGTCACTTATATTTACAAGCTATTTCGCCAAGTCGCGAGTGGTTTTCGATTTTGTGTGAGTATTTGTTATAGATTTTGTAATAGTACATTGAAGATATTTAATTACAGACCCTAAATTTAATCATTCGACAGCGTCATCGAAAGTGGAAATGTTTTTCGGATATTTGTAAGTTTGTTGATTTCTATGAACCCCGTTGTAATGGCTTTATGTATTTTAATAGCAATAATACAATTTAAGCCTTATCTCAGACAATACAATATTTTTATAGACCGCCATAAAAGATACTCATGATAATAAAATAGTAATAAAACAACTTACAAATTCTAGTCTCCTTAATGTAAGGCTATGAGTGATAAAATGCCAAAAAACTCATGCATGACTTCCCCGATTGCAATTCGAGAGGCCCGAGGCGCAGGAAGGGTTCCTCACGAATTGCGACGATTTGGGGATGTCGACACTTGTGCATAAAGTCTTTAGTTGTCGGTGTAATGAGTATTCCAGCACACCTTAACTTAGTTGGAGAGTAACGCTCCAGAGTGGAGTCCACAAGAGCTTCCGTTGGCGGAGTCGCTGTTGTTACCCACCGCGTTCCCAAGGCTTCTCTACTGGCGGACGCGTTGGAACACCGCTGGGTTTTAGTGGGTATGGGGATCTGGCTCTTCTCCCCTCCGATTCCTACATTCCACTTAGGATATCTACGTTCTGATGGCCTGCTCGACAACATTCCTCAACGAAAAAAAGGTGACTTCCCCGATTGTGCAATGGAAAATTGTGCTGAGAATAAAAAACGATGAATAAAATTCATGTTATTGCAGCTTTTCATAGGATTAATAATATGTGTCAGCGGTTTATTTATCATGGTTGAGTGGATCACGGATTACATCAAATCGGTGAGTAGGTACCTATTAGATAAAATTATCGTGTTTTTTTTAAAAGGGGCAAAAAGTAGTCGGAGCCTTTACTTGACTACCGACGCCTATAGACATCCATATACAGGATGATTATAGGAAGAGGTAGGGCCATGCAGCATAAGGGGAGGTAATGCCATGAAGTACGTCTCGCTCACATAATACTGCCGTAAAGTTACATCTCCAGTGTCACACTTCGTGCGGTTTGTGAATAGCCGGTGGACCATTAGGGGGAGGGGGAAGGAGGGTAATGCATTGGCATAGTAATTACGTGGATGTACATGGGCGTCGGTAGTAATAATTAAGGTTCGGTTTCTCGTTTGCCCCCTACTCTATAAAAAATAACTGCTATGAATCTGCACAGCAGTTATGTGGATCCATCTCCTATGGGTAACCAGCAACTCAAAAACCGCACAATACGCGACAGCATAGCTGTGACTATACTCCGTTACCATGCGAGTTACCTGCCAGGTCGTACCGGCTAAATTGCAGCAAGGCCTCTTATAGATTGTTAATTTATCTTTCAAACAGAAATACCTTAGAAATACACAAATAACAACGCGAAATTGCTTCAAACGTGTGATTTTTTCGGTCCATCACGTGTACAGTCGGCTACATGTAACGTTGGCCGCACCAACATGTGTACGTACTGGGAGCTACGTCGCTCGCCTTACCAGAGATTATAGTATATTTATTGTCTATGTGCATTGAAGCTAAATATGAAAGTTTCACTTGTTTCATAGAACCACAAACTATTAAAAATCGCCAAGATAGTTCAATACTCGCCTTAGCCCAGACCTCAACCCACCTTGATATTTACCTGAAGTATGGCATGAACTCCACGTGCAAATTCAGAGCCGTCATCTACTTTACAAGTACATCGTATTCGTTTCGCAGGACATGAGTAACATCCGAACTGGAGCCGTGACGGCCTGGATACTCGTGGCCTGGCTATACATGTACATACTGGCGATACAAGTGGAGATAGTGCGGCGACAGATAGATGAAACTAAGTTGATCTGCATCTATATATATCTGAAGCATGACTTACCAAGTAATATCACTATGATACTTATTATGTCATTTCATTTTTATTCATTTATACTTCAGTGTAATTAACACTCAAACTTAAAAAAAAGGTTGTGTTAAGTAAGGTAAGTGCAGTTAATATTTAAGGAAAGCACTGCATGCTTGTGTTGCAGTAACACTTGCTGTGCCATCTGCAAGCGGGATTCATTACACGTTACATACGCCTGCACACCGCCGTTAAAACGAGCCGTTATCAGCAACCAGCCGAGCGTAACGCTTTAACACGTGTACGTCATTTACGTCTCCGTGTATTTTACTTCAGACTCACTTGAGTTCCTAAGGAGTAAGCTGGTGTATTTTGCAGCCAGGCTCTTCAGATCTCTGTAAGACTCGGAATTTGTACATTTCGACGTGATAATTACTAAATAACACTTTTTTTTAATTGAAGGTATAATTGTGGGACACATCAAGTTTTGATTGTACAGAGTTAGCTATGGTCCTCTATCAGTAAACAGCAAAACAACTGATCCCTTTAGTACAACAACACAAGTATTATACCGATTTTTATATATTTTGTGCATGTCCTATGTATCGTTATGCATCAAAGAGTTTCAACTATCCTTTATCGCTATTAGCTATAAAAGAGTCTACGAAAAAAAAGAAAAGAATCAGACGTACATGTATTTTTATTTTATTTTAGATGAATTGATCGAGCTGGTGGAAAGTATTTTGCATATACTGGCGACACAGGAGTTCAAGATATCGATATATGGGATGTTCCACTTCAACATGGATCTGATCGTCAAGATATTTGTGTCAATCATAGTGTACGTTATTATGCAGCTGCAATTGTCCCTCGCGCCGTCGCATACAAGCTTGGTGTCGCAGAATGTGACCGAGTCACTTCCATTTTATTTAGTGTAGGATAGCGTCCAAGTAGAAGTCCTACATCACGCTTACCATGTTTCCGTATACAACTGTAGTGCTACAAGTCATCATCATCATTATCTCGATATACGCCTCTTTCAATGAACGCCAAGACGATCGGTCTCCCGCTACTCTCTATCATCCAGGACCGGCTGTTGCACGGGGATCGTCTTCCCATCTGTTGAGCGGTCCACGAACCGTTTGTTCTCCTAAACGCGGCCTCCACCCCAGAACCTTACTGGCCCATCTGCCATCTATTCTTCTGAGTGTGTGACCAGCACATTGCCACTTCAGTTAACTTATTCTTCGCGTGATAACGGTTACCTAAGTTCCCTGCCTTATGACTGCGTCAGGAATTCTATCGGACAGAGAAAAACTCAATATAGCAAACCCGTTAAGCTACCGCAAATTTGCAAACCAGGCAAAAACAAGGCACAGCGGCTGATTGTACACATGTGTCTTTTCTACAATTCGCCTTATGGTGCATTCCATGGTGCTTAATTCTCTACGAAACTCAGCCTGCTCCGGTGGCTGGAATTCGTCAAGTGTTGTGGTGAGACGATTTGACAAGACTCTTGAGAACAACTTATAAATATGGCCGTGAAGTGAAATTGGTCTGTAATTTAGAAGAAGTAATTTTCCACCCTTTAAAAAAACAAAAGAACGTCACTTCCAAGCTATGCCTTGGGAGGTAAGCCCCGCTGAATGTAAAATTTAAAATCTTTCGCCTCCTGCCCTAAAAAGCTGGACTGTAATTCCGTCCCTCCTTTCTCTCATCTAGATATCCTTTGTTTAGGATATCTAGATGAGGAGCGTGCGATGTATACATACGAGTACAACTTGCTATGGATAGCTTCGATCTCAGATAAAATACCAGGCTTAGAAGAAATGGTAACCCCGAAATCGGTCCTAACCCTTTTCAGGTGACTTCTTTCAAGCTTCTACATAAAAACCTTCTGCCCGCTATTCTGCTCAATCGCTTCGGTAACCGGTCGCGTACATTTACGCAAAGGTCTCGGTGTATTAGTTTGCGGATTCGCTTTGAAAGAACCTTAACAACAGGTAACGTCTCAGTGTGCTCTGCGTTGGCTCATAAGTCCAGGCGTCTCGTCCGAGAGTTTAGCTTTCCTGCTCGTGTACTTACTTACTACAATATCTTTCACCTACGTCCCGCATGCAAACGGAATGAACTTATCGGAACCTACCGTGGTTCGTCGGAAGTTTGGTCGTAGTGTTGACTGTAAAAATCTGACTGTTGTACTAGTCAAACAATCTCGCGTCGAAAGCCTATATTCAGAGAGCTAACCGCTCGGTGATCACACCGAAAGCATATTTCGGTCTGTCATAACAAAGTCAATCTTCTTTCTTGTCACAGTATCGGGGCTCTGCCATGTCCACTTCCTATGGGGCTTCTTCTTAAAATAAGAGTTAACTTAAAAGAGGCCCTTTTTCTCGAAGAAGTTTACCAGCAGTTTCCCCCTGTGATTTCGACTCCCGACTCCATGTGGTCATAGACTCGATGCGACGTCATTTCGTACGCCCACTTTGGCATTAAAGTCCCCCTTAACAACATTGAAGTGGGCCTTGGCCTGTTATGTAAGACCTTTGAGACATCCTCATAAGTTGCCTCCACGACGCCATCGGATTGTGTCGAGGTTGGTGCTATCGCTTTGAGGCTATACCTGTTAGTGAGCTTAAGTATAAAATCCGCTACTCTACCCGACACAATTGAGATTTTGACGATGTTGCCTACGAGGGACTTATTCACGAGGAATCCCACGGCGCCTTGTCAGGTGTCGCCTTCCCTGAAGTAGAACAGGTAACCCGATGACAGAGTTATGTAGTTATGGTGTCTGAGCAGGCAGATTGGCAATCGCACATTAGTTTTCGGACCGGCGCCACTGCTACCTGTCACCGATCCAATTGATGGTACCGCTACCACTCGGCGCGACCGCTGTGCGGTGTTGCCGTCTTTTTCACGGTCACTATGAAATAGACCTGAGACGAAACAACCAGCTCACTGAAGCCTAGACGGTAAGAGACTAGTGCCCTTTGTCGACTTTTACGGAGTCATGCGTAAAGAAAAATCTAACATCCGCATTCAGAAACTATTTTGAAGGACGCATAGCGCCGTCTGCCGCTTAAATTTCTGAACTTATGGTCCGTGAGACGCACACAGTGACAAGTAACAACATATTGTTTGTGAATACGGGCGGGAGTTTAGCAAACATTTACTTTTATCTAATACTACTAATTAACTTGATATCCTGATGGGCGAGCGTCTTTTAGTGCCCTTAAACTGCTGGTTACTCAATTACTTTCTGTTAGTTTCACATCTAATAGGGTCAGTTGTCAACAGTGACTTAAAAATGGGTGACCAATCGGTGAAATTCTACCGGTTGGCCCAGGGGAGCGCCAGTCGGGTGCACGGGTGGAACCACACACACATTGTCAGGAGTCCCGAACAAAATAATTACGACCCTGCGTAAAGCACCCTGAACCACTTGGGCCGCAAAAAGGCTGATGTTACGCAATGAGCGAAAATTTTTACGAAATTATTTATGTGAGTTGACATCCAAGAATAAAGTAGTATCACTTCAAAATTATGTGCTTTTATTTCTTACTTGTAACAAGAATAAATAATAATATAATATCAGTTCTGGCTAATTTTTAATAACTGCTACATAGAAATCATCAGTCTACTATGTTGTAAACAATAGTGCGAAGAACTTGTGACGGGTGAGCGGCAGGGCCAGGGAGGTTAACTCAACTCAGGACTGAGCAATCTACGTACGTTTCACAATTGTCCGGTACCGGTACGTTTCGGTATCTCTGTTTCGGACGGCCCATACGTGTCTCATACACGCATGGGCCGACAGAAATTCATTTCCTTTTTTCGGACCTGAACTTTTGCTGTGGAAACGAAGAGAAGAACAATACAGCTTCATCGGATTGCAATGAGTGCTCGACTGGTGACGGGACTAGGTTTGGGGTCGACAGAGTTACCGACCCCCCTCTCTCCCGCAGATGGGAGAGATACATCCCGATATGGGAGTGTTTGTAACAGCTAGTTTAACTATTATTATCAAGGCCAGACGTCCCCCCTCCCCCGATTGCGACGTCGAGGACTGTTCGCGCGCGGTATAGCCTCGGCGCTGACGTGAAAGTTCAGCTCATGAAGAGGATTATCGTTTGACAGCGACGTGAATTTGGTCCGTATGCGACCCATGCTTTTTAAAAATCACCCGTGTACGGTCGCCTCAAACGGGTTTGACAACAGCTGTGGAACTAGCTATGTATAAAACTATGCAGAGTGGCTTTTAAAACACTGTATATTATTGGAGTGGGCATTGAGTACTAGATTCTGATCCCGAATTTGTAAAAAATACGTACTTAAAATTTGACCCACATTTCTATAAATATTTCGAAAAAACCTGTTAACCAAGCCGTGCAGGGGACACAGTCCGCGCTCCGAATGTACCAAGTGTGGAGACCATACTTTCTGAATTCTGCAAATTTCTCAATGTACAGGAGCAATATTTATCGTTTATTGTATTTTTTTGTTTAGTTACACTGATCAATTAGGTAATTGATCAGTGTAGGTATATTGTCCTAAAACCATACAATCTCTTACAAATCACACTATCTATATAAATAGGTATAAGAGGTAGTACTAAAACAGTTGCTGGTATCTTAAGCCCATTTATGACAAGTAAGAAAAATCCTTTCTTGGTTGGAAGCGAACGTCTCGGGCATCATCAGGGCTGAAGACTGACCGTCGTCTGGTCCCGATCTTAACCCAATGGATTATGGTTCATGATCAGAGAGTAAAGCTTGCTCTAAAAGCCATGATAATTTGGAGCCCCTAAAATAATTCACACCATTGGTAGTGAAGAATTTCCCCATGGAAAGAGTGCGTGATTCCATTTATAACTGGCTTCAACTTTTATAGGACTCTATTGCAGCCAATGGATTTTTATTTGTTACAACATATATGGCAAGACTAGGTTTATCCCTTGTATAGTACTTGTAACACAAGTGCTTGCGTTACTTAGCACAGGGCTAGGCTAATGTGGTATAAATAATTCCACAAATATTGTTATTATTAGAAATGGAAAACACTTAAAGATACTTTTTGTTTGTTACATTAGTAAAGAATTAAAATTGTAACATATACAAATAAATTGCAGTAAGTATTAACATAAGCTAACTAACCGGTATAAAGTGTTACATTCTACCTAGAAGTGGATTGAAAAGTATTCGATCTAACCAAGAAAATAAACACATACTAGGGAGGATCTAAAAGTTCGTGGCCTCACCTACATGGAGCTATGACATCTTTTTAAATCTACCGTCATTTGTTACTATGTATGACACATAGTTTTCATTCATTGATTTATTGTGCGCAGTTTCATTCCGATACTACACAATTTAAATTTTCTGTGATTGTTTGTTTGAAGCAATCTGACGCAATTTTCAATAATGGAGAAAATTGAATACCGTGCAGTCATTAAGTACCTCAATAAAAAAGGCCTATCACCAAACCATTAAGATATGGTGAACACTTTGGGGGAGTCTGCTCCATCGTATTCCAGTGTCAAGAAGTGGGTAGCTGAGTTTAAGCGCGGTCGTGAGAGCATTAAAGATGATCCTAGGAGTGGAAGGCCTACATCCTCTACCACGAAAGAAAACATTGATAAAATTTGTGATCTCGTACTGGGTGACCAACGTTTGACCATTGGTAAGATAGCTGAGATAACAAACATTAGTTATGGCCCGGTGCAACACATAATAACGGAAGAGTTGGTGTTCCATAAGGTTTCTGCTCGCTGGCTCCCGAGGTTGCTTTCAGCTGAACAAAAACGAGTTCGATACACAATTTCGCGAGACTGGAACTTTTTGAGACTGATCCCGAGGACTTTTTGTCTAGATTTGTTACCATGGATGAAAGCTGGGTTCACCACCATACTCCTGAATCAAAGCAACAATCCAAACAGTGGAAAAGATCAGACTCTCCTACACCGAAAAAGGCTAAGGTCGTTTTGTCGACTAACAAAGTCATGGCTTCTGTTTTTTGGGATGCGAAGGGCATTATTTTTGTAGATTATTTACCGAAAGGTCAAACTATAAATTCTAGTTATTATTGTAACCTTTTACGAAGACTCCGGGAAGAAATTAAAAAAAAGGCCAGGAATGTTGCGTAAGAAAATTTTGTTTCATTAAGACAATGCACGTGTTCACACTTCGGTTGAAACAATGTTTGTAATCCACGATTGTGGCTACGAATTGCTGCCCCACCCACCTTATTCGCCTGATTTAGCCCCCTCAGATTATCATTTATTTCCAAATTTAAAAAACATTTGGGTGGCTCGAAATTTTCGACCAAAGATGAGGTGATAGTCGCAGTAAACGATTATTTCGCCGACCTTCCGGAATCTTTTTTTTTTCGAGGGGATAAACCAGTTGCAGGTCAGGTGGAAGAAGTGTGTTGAACTAGATGGAGACTATGTCGAAAAATAAAAATAAATCTAGATCCATTTTTCTTTCATTTTCTTGGTCGGGCTTAGAACTTTTAGATCCACCCTCCTACTAAATCGGGAATATTTTTATTTTTCTACATAATCACCATCAAGTTATATGCTATTTTGCCGTCTCCCATTTAAAGCATTTATACCGCCGTAAAGTGCCATCTTCAGTGTCGCGTTTCGTGCGGCTTGTAGTATTGGCCATGTGGTCATTTCCATGGGCGTCGGTAGTCGTAAATAGCCCCGATTACTCGTTTGCCTCTATATTCTATAAAAAAATAGGAGCATCCCTGGACGCTGAAGACAGTAGTAAGACACAGTAGTTTCGGAGTTTATAGTATGACCCCTTTCAAGATAATCAATCATAATCACACAGAATACTGAAGCCATTACCTATTTGAAGACAAAATCGCCTCAGCCATTTTAAGGGGTGGTGAACCAGGTGCTCTCCACAATTTCTATTGTTATTTTATTTCTGGCGTACAGTAATGAGCCTATGTTTGTAACAAACCGATCCAATAAAACATCTGCATCGGTTTCAAATAACTCCAAACAGTCACGTGAAATAGTCAATCGCGTCCTTTTTTGTTCAATTGAACGCAGTCGCGGATTCCACCTCGCAGACACCTTGTGGAAACCCAATTCTTTGACTATGATGTTTGGAGTGTCTTCATAGGAGCTGCCTATAATCTCGGCTATCTCTTTAATTTTTTTTTATTTTAAATCGCGTTGAAGGCCTTCCAGAGCGGGGTTCATCTTTCACACTCTCTCTACCACGTTTCAATTCTGCTATCCATATTTGGGCGGATGAATAAGACAGAACAAAATCTCCTAAAGCACTGACCACATCATTATGGATGGCTTTCAGCGGTAGTCCCTTCATATGGAGGTTGCAGAAATGATGTCCGATTGCTTTGTTAAAAAAAAATAAAATCACAACTAATTTATAGCACACGTTTCGAACTTCTGACAATTAACTAGTCTGAGAACTAAGTAATGTGGGTAGATTTGATTTTTAGAATTTGATGAATCTGTGTTAGGCCAAGTACTTTTCAATCCACCTAGTAAGATATAACCTATTAATAGTGTTACATTCATACATTGGCTTCATAAATAATAATTAAAATCTATCTATAACGCGACGACTCAAAACCATTATGAAGTTATCATATGTCATTGACAAGATATATTCGCAATCAGCAAATAACGTTAAATAAAGGCCGAGAAATTTAATACAAAATCATATGTTGTGACTGATGAGGACTGAATGGAGGTACCAGGAAAATATATTATGTTTAAATAGTTACGTTCATTGAACGACGCAAGTTCATAGACTGAAGAAATCATCCGATATTTGTTACATATCGATGGTGCTAAATCTTAGGCTACAAGTTGCTTTGCGTCTAGAGCCAAGTGACTTGTACGATACAGGTCCATTTGGTTTTGAACTCTAGACTGGTATTGTGTGTTGTTATATCCTGTGGGTCCGGCGGTGTGTGGAGCTCACGGCACAAGTTAGTGCCTTAAACTAAAACCACAGAGATCGCCATCAGTGACGCCCATGGCAAGGAACTCCGGCTCGGGTAACAATCAGGGTGGCAAGGCTCCCGTATGAGCACCACCATAGACCTCTCCTTAAGCTCCTACACAAACCAACCCTTGCAACTTCGTGACACCACCGTGCTTGCGTCGTTATATGTCGTAACACGCTTAGAAGATATAAAGATAGGGTATAAAGAGCATGCAGCTCGGTTCAATTGGCTTCACTGATGTCGGGGTTCACCTTGGCTTACTGAGGATTGAGTCCTAATACCCGGGAAGTGGCTCACGTCGTGCCATATAAGGGTTTTTTTTACTGAAGTATCTAGTTTGACCAGGTTATGGGAAGCTGATACTAAAGAAATGACAGGAACGATGTGGAATAGACTGGCACAGAATAGATTAGAATGGAAAAGCAAATAAGTAAGTGTGAATTATTAGAACAAGTTATTAGCTAGACAAAAACATTTAATCATTACTTGAGTACACTTATACTAACTACTTATTATTAGATTAAGTTGATCTAAAGAAAAGCCTTTATTATTATATCGTTAGAATCTAGGTATGTATGAAAGAAAACGTCCTTGGGTCTTACGTCTTGTAGCATAAAAATCCTTTTACATACACTTGTGTGTACATGAAAATTGTCAAAACATATCTGACGCAAAAATATAGCGTCACACCTGAGCGAGGTCGGCCCCGAGCTTTGTCTTGGTCCAAGCAAGGAAAACGTTTTCTAAAACATCCATTATACATGTGTCAAGTGACATCTATACCACACATTCATATTAACATATGTATTTCGTTACGCGTTTCAAATAATTTCATATCTAATTTATTGTCGTGGCTGTTGAGGCGTATTGACGTTTATTGTTTGTTCAAATGTGAGTTGGGTTTGGGCAATATAAATGTGTAGCGAGCGGACATTTCTTTAGGTACTGTTCTCGAAGCAGGCAAGTACGCAATACGTTTCATTATCGGCACCATGAAGAAATTTGTGGTACTATTGTTGATTGGAACGTTTTTCGTCCAAACCGTGAGTATCCCAACTAAATGGTTATTGTTAGCTATAATGTTAACGAGTTAACAAAATGGAGGCACTTTTACTACTTAAGAGCTGAATATGGTGACCATCATGGAAGCTCCCTCTCTTATATAATGAACGTGAATTGTGATCCAGGCTCATCGAGATCTCATCCCGCTTGGACCGGCGGTACGGCAACACATTTGTAACCTAAATATGCTTGTCCCACGATGCACTGTTGGTTATATAGAAGGGCGAAGTTTATATTGAATTGAAACATTTTACGCGGGTGAAACCGCAGCGCGCTGCTGGTAATAATATATAATGCTCTTGTTACAGTTCGCGAGGCCAGCTGACCCAGCCGACGGTAAATATACATTAAAAATATTTTTATAGACCGCCGAATATTCTAGAAACCACAAGCAGAGCTATCTATGTAAGCCTATTTTGATGACAAGAATTATATAAAAATTGATTTTCAAAGTAAGAAAAGATAATTTAAGGAAGCTACCATTTCCTTTGACGCGTTAGGGAGCATCTTTACAAGGAATTGATTATGAGAGTAAATTTTTACGAGGCGCCCTCACACCGGTACGAATAACCGACACCCTGAAGTTAGTTATAGCCAGCATATTACTTTTTCTCTTGTAACGCAGAAGAAGTTAAGTTTAACTTGTAACGCATGCACAAACACATTTTTTTTTAATGTAAATACATGTTACTGTTAAAAAATCTTTAGCAATACAATAAGTATTTGTCACAAATTTCATTGTACTTATAGCTTCCATAATTATTGTTCGCCTTTTGAATATATATTTTGTACTGCTGGCCAGATGCGGTACATTTACGTAGATTGGTATTTGTACAGGTGCGGTTCAATTTGGTTTTACTATTCATATATAACTATACATTCCATCGACATTTTGTTTAGTGTCATCATTAATGCATCAGGAAATTAATACGGAAATGGAAATAGAAATAAAAGTAGAAATATCTTAACTGAGTAACTTCTTTCCTACTTTCGGACTTTCACATCATAATATAATATAATCTGTGGACTTATCACACCACCTTAAGGACCCATGTCCTGTGCTAAGTACAGTAGGGACTTGTGTTACAGGTACTGTACAATGTTAATATATTTAATATATTTTTTCAAATAATAAATTTATCGGAAGTTGAATGTATTTAAGAGTTCCATTATAGATAGATAAAAATGCATGACATAACATGCACCGATTACCAAAGCTATGTTACCCCTGCGCTACCCTTTCGGTCAAAACCACAAACTAATATTATACGCGAGAAAGTTTGTTATTAACAAAAAATAACGAATTTACGAATTAAAATATTATATATAGCAACTCCGGTTATGTATGGCAACAATTTGTTTTTCAACATACACTTTTGCAAGAGATAGTGTCATACTGAGAGGAGGAAGACCGGAGAGCAACACATATGTGTATGGCTATGTGCGTCGGTAGTCGTCAAAAGGCTCGATCACTCGTTAGCCCTCTTATAACAATAGAAAATAAAAGACTGAGAAGGAGTTAATGTTAACTTAATGTCACGTATATAATTTTGCCTGAGATCGATTTGAAACGATAAATGAATGAAGAATAACACGATAGGCGGCATATGATATATTACTCAAACATAATTAATTGTCATTGAATTTTATTTGACGAAGCCAATAAAAGAGATATGACCAATTTAAATATCTTAAGGTTATATCAGTATTATCACTGCGATAAGAAAAGAAAAAAGTGTAAAACATAGTTAACATCTTTTTCAAATCAGCTTAAATAGAGCAATAATATTATGAAATTTAAGATTATTTTCACATCATATATATATATGATGTGAAAATAACTTTATTAACTACGTTTACTAAACTTATAACTAAGTTACTAATGTAAATAGATAATGCATTGTAATGTATAAATAATGTTTATAATGTGATAGAAAATGTTAGTTATACATTAGTTGTTCACGTAACTAATGTATAATTATTCATTTTATTTTTTTTTCTTAATGTATGAATTACATAAGCTTGTGGTTTCTTTCTCAAATTTTGTTATTATTATTATTTATGCCCTTATTATAAATGTGTGCTTGTTTTAGCTGCCAAAGCCGCTGCAGCTACTACACCAGATCCAACAACAGGTTAGTTTTTTTTGTTTGATCATATGTTTATACGATGTGATACAATACTGTAGAAGGCAGTTTTTTTTCGAAGGAACCTACTACTAGTTGGCGGCGCTATTGCTCCTGCCTCAACAGTTCGACTGACTAGCGAAGATTTTTGTGTCTTCTGGTTTAAGGAGACGATAGGGGGGACAGACCCCCTCTTTTCCCGCAGATGGGAAAAGATGTACCGGTTTGTTTGTGGGCGTACCCTATAGTGATTATTTTTGGGACCGAGAAGAGCAGCAAGAAGTTCTTTATTATTACTATTATTAGAGCTCTCTAAAATCGCGATTTATTATCTCTACTAATCGAAGCTCTCAACTTACGGATACGAACCCGGGCTCACATTCGTAAGCGGTGTGTGTGTTTGTCATTCTGACAGTCATGTGTTATAACTGGGTCACTTTATGTAAGGTTTCATCGCTCGACCGGTACGAGCGGTGTACATGGTATCGATTCTAGCTGGAAACATGTATTTACGCACCATAAAAGGTAGTGCCACTACATTGGAATTAGTAGACAAATCTAGCCAGTGCGAACGAGAGAGCATTAAGTACCTACTTACGAATATGTATATGCAGTATCAGCATGAAGAATAGGCGGGCGCAACAATTCTGCTGTGGGGCCACTTACTGCTCAATAAGTATGCATATGTCAATGAACAAGGATATTTAACTGTTATTAGGATTTCTCTTATCAGGATGTGTGTCGAATAACTATCAGTATATTGAACATTTCGCCAACTTGTTTACATTTTCATACGTGTACATATTGGTTCAGCTTTTTCATTGTATCTGCATCAAGTATCATTTTTATAAAAGGGTACTTTCTATAATATAAATCTGTAACGCCACAATAAAATGTTGGACCAAACGTGTTAGGTTTTGGTATACTCGCGTCTAGACTGGCAGCTCTATGAGCTGTCAGTATATTTCATGACTCCATCATGGGGCTGCCTCTCTCCACGCCATGCTAAGTAAAAAACCGTTTGCGCTCAAGTCGGTGTGCTCCAAATCTCTCGCTCCCATAATGCGTGAAGACCGTGCTGTGCTGTGCTGTTTACGTTTCGTTCGTTATTTGAGTTTCCGGTGGTCTATTGGGGAATGGAGAGGAAAAACACGACTGTATAACTTCTGGTTGTGTCGGAGGAAAGTCCAAAATGTTTCGGCTGTTGCCATTTTTATGCTATGATATACCGATATGTTTCTTTCAGCTGCAAAAGATGCCGCAGGAGCCGCAAAAGATGCGGTTAAATGTAAGTTTTTTATCATTTCGAAAATAAACCATCCATTTATAACGAGTATCGAGCTCGAGGCGTGTAAGTTGAACAAAAATAACAATTGCCAGCGCAGCATAAAGTTAAATGTTCAACTTATATACCGCGACTTATAGAGCCTGTTACTAACGGCTGAAGTGTGCTCCGTTTATTAATAGTTTGAAGGATACATGAGGTATTCTTTATTTCTCTCGTCATCATCATAACATTGTACCAAAACAGGATATAATAATAACCACGTCTTAGTACACTAAGTATCTCCTAGAGAATAGTTAATTTATGTCATAAGACAGAAAAGTAAACGTCGAAAATAGGGATGGCCTGGTCAGGCAGTAGGGCTGAAAATTTCTTTAAAGTTAGTGGTGATTAGGATATAAACGATATATGTGCGTTGTCTACTTAGTACTAGTTCTACTTAGTCATTTGGAGTCATTGACTTCAAATGACTAAGTAGAACTTAGTCGATGGTTTCATATCATGGTTGCCAATTTTCTCTCCACTTCACCAGATAAAATGTTGTATTCATCTGCTCTTCTTCATTGTGTCAAAGTGCGGTACCTCTCATTCAATGTATTTCTATCCCTATATATATACTAATAACCAAGTTAAATATTTTTTCTTTGTTTGTTCGAACGCGCTAATCATTGGAATTACAATTCGGATTTTAAAGTTTCTTTGTTTGGGTACGATAGCTAAGTTTGTGTGGAATGTGGTGCACCGAATGCACCAGCAATATATGTAACATAGATACATATGAAATAATATATTATTTTAAAGATCTTAAATTATATGTTTTAATTTTCTACAGCGCCTGCGAAGGGGCTAGGCGGTCTCGCGAAAGGTATGTTCGAAGTCAACGACTTGATACAGTACACGTTTTGTGTCATACTTCTATACGACATAAATAAATGAACTTGAGTTTGGTCTGCTGTGAGGTTAATTATTTAAATTTTAATTTTTCATGTTTTACAGAACCTATGAAGGACATGGGCAATATAGTTAAAGGTATGTTGATGTGAACGTTCTACTTTCAATTTATATTATGAATGCCAAACATGCTTGTTACGATTTCCCGCTACTTGAGGTATTAGTATGAAGTTAATCAAAAACGTAGAGATCATTCTGGAATATAAACATCACTTCAGAAAGTAAGAATGATTTCCTCGGGTTAGATTTTTCACCTGTCGAACCGCTATAGCAGCTAGTAGCTCATAATCATTTACACTAGTGATCGCCCAGATATCTAAATTCTATCACAATTGTAAAAAAAAATCATTCGATTTCGCTTGACAGTTGAACCTTCTACAGGTATAACAAAGCTAGGCGTTGTATGTCGTAATGAGTTTGAGTGTCACAAATTGTGTATTGGAGAAGTTTTATCATTTGCGTGCATAGCTTAGTGTGGGTAACGTCGTTTCATTGAAGTAATAAGATCGGGTGCATATTATATAAAACAATCAGCGTTCCGCACGTCTCCTGCACATGAACTACAAATGTGGCAAGTTTCATACTCCTCCGTCAGCGCACTTTTCGTATTTTCATTACTACTTATAGAAATAGATAGTCGCGTGTGTGATCGCGTTGTTTATCAACCGTTTTAATGTTTTCCTTGTACAGCACTTTCCTACATTTGGATGTCATATCTCTCGCTCTAGGAGCGAGAAAACACTTATGTTCCTATTCGTATAACTTCTACTCACCTGGCAGAGGTTTAATCCCTGTCCAGGGCCTGCACTAAGGTGTCTTGTCAACATTGCTATTCTCACAAGGTGACAGCTATGCTGTCGCGTTTCGTGCGGTTTGTGAGCAGGCGGTTTCCCGTTGGAGAGGAGTAGAAGAGGGGCACAGCGCATATACATGACAGAAGTGCAGATGTTTTTGGGCGTCGGTAGTCCACAAAAGGCTCTAATTGCTCATTCATCCCCCGCCCCCTTCCCCATACTATAAAAAGAACAAGTGTAGTCTCAGCGAGGAGTGATAGCTGTTAGGGAAAATGGGATAAAAAGTACAATGTACCAAACTGAAATTTCTGATCGTGCAGATGTTTATGATATTCAGTAATGACCTATCTATCTAATACTCGTTTGCCCGCAATTATAATAAAAAATGTACATTTATTGTTTCAGTTCCTGTAAAAATAGCAGAAAAAGCGATGGGTATGTTCCCAATGTTCCTATGAAACCTAATTATGATGATTAACTTATTAAACATTTTGATAATTTGATTACGTAAGTTGTTAAAAAAGTATAGTCGACGTCAAATTTTAAATGATAAAGGGAAAATAATTTCAAATGATACGCAAAATTTCACGTACCACTTGAAATTATTTTGCCTCCGTCATTTAAATAAAACTTAATTAAAGTATTCACTTAAGTGAGAAAAAATATGTTTATTTTCAAATATTTAGTTATATACAAAATTACCAGTCCGTCCCGGCTTCGCACGGATATTTCACAAAGTATTCATTGATTAGAACCACTGTTGCGAATTGTTTATGAAATATCCGCGCGAAGCCGGGACGGACCGCTAGTATATAATACAATAAACATGTTATAAATGGTTATGACAGCGAGAAAGCATATTTTTATCCCGATATTTTTAAAACATCGAAACAAGCTGGCGAAGCCGAGCGGCGCAGGTAGTAATAATATAATAATATCTGTGGACTTAACACACAACGTTAGCCTAGCCCTGTGCTAAGTACCCGAAAGACTTGTGTTACATGTACTAGGCAACGGAAATATATTTAACATTTTGATAGATTTAAGAAATGTTATATATTTAAGATTTTTATTATAGAAATACATATAATAGACATATAAACATCCATGACCTAGGCGGGATTCGAACCCGTGACCTCTGGCGTAACACGCGGACTAACCGCCACGTTACCAACTGAGCCAGCCGGTCGTCAAATCTCTTTGTGTTACATAAATTGCAAATATTTAGTATATTATATATTGGAAAATGCTTTTCAGAAGTGCCAATGAAAGTAGCAGATGACGCAGCAAAGGATGTATTTGGTCTCTTTTCAGGATCTTCAGGTATTATACCTAATCTTGCTATATAAATATTTTAACAAAGAAAACAAAATATTTGTAATTGCAAATAACATTTATAACTTTAAATAATAATAATTATAAAGAGCTCATTCGAAGTGGTCTGCATTTGTAATTGCAAATAACATTTATAACTTTATAACTTTAAATAATAATAATTATAAAGAGCTTACTCGAAGTGGTCTGCATTTGTAATTGCAAATAACATTTATAACTTTAAATAATAATAATTATAAAGAGCTTACTCGAAGTGGTCTGCATTTGTAATTGCAATTAACATTTATAACTTTAAATAATAATAATTATAAAGAGCTTACTCGAAGTGGTCTGCATTTGTAATTGCAAATAACATTTATAACTTTAAATAATAATAATTATAAAGAGCTTACTCGAAGTGGTCTGCATTTGCTGCAGTACAGTCCTTTAAACGTTGAGGCCAGTTATCAATAGAAGCACGTACACTTTCAATGGGGAAAGTCTTCACTACCTATGGCATGGATTATTTTAGGGACTTCAAGCCATCGTGGCCATAGACCATAAATGATAATCCAATGGATTGAGGTTGGGACTATATGAAGGGTAGTATTCAGCTCTGATCAAGTCCGGAATGTTCGTTTTAAACAAAATTGGGCGAATCGAGATTATGCTTACACCCCACCAAACCATCGCTGAAATCGGATAATGCCCACGTCGCACTCTGTCGACTGATTGGGAATCTTCCTTAGAGCTTTGTTAAAATGTTGCTCCAGGCTACTGTGCCCCACCGCCACAAGGCTTCAACAAAAGCAAATAGTAAATCATAAAGATTTACTATTTGCTTAATAATATTTAATCAGGTGACTCTCAGTTTCATGATCATCACATTATCAGTCCTTATCGGCCCATTGCTGGACATGGCGATGCAATTTTCACTTGCAAGAAAATGATATAAGTTTCTACGCTAGGGCCTCGCATGCATGTGCTGTTTTTCCTGAGCCCACGTTCAGGGCGACAGCTGGTTGTTCACGTTTTGGTATAGCTCTCTGAAGCATTGTACGACATATCAACTGTAATGAGTAGTGATTTTGAATGTGCCTATCATAAATGACGTGTTTTATAGTAACCCTGATGTTTATTCATATTCTTTTCTTTTTTTAGATTGGTTTTAGTCCTGAGCGAAAGAAGCAGAAAACTAAATTACAAGATCAATAATATTTAAGTTTGTCACTTTGAGCAGGATCTGTATGATTCGCATAATAAATATTACAACAAGTCTACAAACTTTTTTTAAACCTATTTACCCTTAACACGGTTGTATATCAATTAATTTTATGATTGGATACTGTGCATGTGTAAAAATTAGACCGTACGACCTTTGGTCTGGTATGGTCAAATTTGTGATAATATAGGAAACATAACTCTGTCCCTTTCTATATCTATTTACTTATGTCGCCTTCAATGATTTACAGGTATATGTGTAAATCATTGATCGGGGGCGATGAGGGGGGGCTCAACTTTCTTTGCCTCGTATTCGTAAAGCTGGGTAATGACTCCCTTTTTTTCTTTTTTTTTTGTTGACGCGGGGAAACGCATACACGCGCCTTCACCAGCCCTGGGTGGGGTCATGTGGTGTGTGGGACTCGCGGCACATGATAGTGCCGAATATCCACAAAAACCACCGCGAGTGCCACCAGTACCTCCCATGAAGTGCCCCGGAACAACAATCATCAGGGCACCTCGACGGCTAGTCACCCCCTAAGGGACCAACTCCACCTCCACAGATGGGGTTGCCCAGCACTACAGGACAACCCCAGTGACGATGGGACAGTGCAATGGGGTGAGGTTCCCATCCTCGCCCCTTGCCCCGTGCACAAAAGCACCATCTCTTGTTGCTCTTAGGTCCCCTCTTCTTATAAGAGGGGTACCGAGAGCGATTCCTCGTCCTGATCTTTAAGCCCCCTCTTCTTACAAGAGGGGTGCAAAGATCCCCCTTGGTTCTATTGACTTCGCGTGGGTTCACCCCAGGCTACTAAGCCCCACCGCCATGACAAGGCTTGAACCATGGCGGGGGGG